>JAUMGZ010226309.1:0-11227 GCA_032359645.1 Pododesmus macrochisma
TTTTCAATTAGTGCTCGAGAATCGTTCAGTATTTATGAGGAAAAGAATACATCGCATTTATAATCAAGATTTTGAAAATTTATTTTGAAGTAAAAGGGGAATTTTAGGGGAAAATAGGGGAATTTTTGTACCTTTTTCTCAAAATAAAGCAAGATTAATCCCTGTCATGCTACTTCAAAATCTATGGTGCAAGATATGCGAGGTCATGAACCCATTATTATGCATTAATATCAAGAAATTAGGCAGTAAAAATTTTATATTCATTGAATATCTTAACCTTCAAAATAAAATTTTATAGTTTTAAACAGTCTTTAATGAAACAAGTTATCAAAAAAAAAGATCCTATCTAATCTATTTTCACTGACAGGGTTAATATTACATAATTAATTCATATAAGCATTCTACAATACAAAATGCTCGCTTATTACACCTGAACATAAAAATCGTAATTAAGGAGGCAAACATATGAAAGCTGTCGTTGGGGTCAAAGGTCTGCTACAGGATCCTCAGGTATTAACTTATTATGTAATGAAAATTAAAAAAAAAAATTAATCATTTTTTAAGATACAATTTTATGCTAAACTTAGCATTAAGTTTTTGGTACAAAGAAAACTAAAATATTGTGACTAGTCTAGACAGTGAAAGATTAAGCACAAGGCAGAGGTAAGGACAATACTTAAACAGCAATAAGATATGAGAAAAACAAACAAGACTATGAATAAAGAGGGTGATAATAAAATTTATCCTCATAAACATACACATTGGCTTTAAGGGCTACACTCCGACAGCTGAAACATAACTGAGAAGGGAACAGCTATAGGTCCTAAATCTGAATACTGGTCTGGTGGTACAGAAAGTGAATGCTTAACCCTCTTAAGTTCTCCGATTGAGAATTCGAAGCACCCAGCAAGAATGTCCTACCATTCATTTTGACAATTATAAACCTCGATCAGATGACTGACAGACTGTACGGTTCAAGGAATAAATACTTACTTTGAATAGATATGGACGTTATAGACAATTTAGATTGCTTTGGGGAAAATTACATAAGGTTCACATTTTTTTTAAACTGGTGATATGTTATATAAAGTAATTTGTATATATTAACAAGAGGTCCATGGGGCCTTATATAACGTCCATCTGGTTGAAATTTGCCCAGTAGTTTCAGAGGCGAAGTCATTTAAAGACATACCCGGGTACTGTCAAATTTACCCCTTTTGGCCTGCCCACCTGTCCCCTTTAGGTCAGATACTTTATTTGTACAATCTTGAATCCCCTACCCCTAAGGATGCTTCCTGCCAAATTTGGTTGAAATCTGCCCAAAAGTTTCAATGGAGATGGCGTTTGAAGGCATACTGTCAAATTTACCCCTTTAGGCCCCGCCCATCTGTCCAATGGGGGGTCAAGGACTTCATTTGTACAATCATGAATCCCCTTCCCCTAAAGATGCTTCACCTGCCAAATTTGGTTGAAATCTGTCCAAAAGTCTCAAAGGAGATGTCGTTTGAAGGCATACTGTCAAATTTACCCCTTTTGGCCCCGCCCATCTGTCCCCTGGGGGGTCAGATACTTCATTTGTACAATCTTGAATCCCCTTCCCCTAAGGATGCTTCCTGTCAAATTTGGCTGAAATCTGCCTAGTTAAGTTTCAGATGAGATGTCTCTTAAAGCAAAAGTTAACGACAGACGACGGACTGGATTTGTAGGAGAAAAGTCCACCTTGGACCTTTTGTCCAGATTGACTAAAATGAAGCTGAAAAAAACTTTTTCTGAAAAATGATGGAAATTAAATTCATCATATTTATACCCAAAAAGAAATGTCTTTTTCCTCCATTTGATCAGCAATGAAAGTTAAATATCCCACACTATCTTTTTATATTGGGTTGAACGTCCCTTCAACTCGTGTATATATATTGTCATTCATATCGAGACAATATCAATATCGTGACATTGTCTGCATGAACAGTGCAAACAATAACTTGTATTTGATCAAATTAATAATTATCTAATTAATTATGATGCTTAAGATTTCAATTTAAAATGAAAAAGTATGAATTGTGATATTAATATTCTCACAAATGTACATTTATAACAACATATTCTATCTTCAATATTAATTCAACTTAAAAGCTATAAAGGCTAAGCATAAAGTGATCAATGTTTTATCTCAGGAATTTTTCATACGAGAAATTCCTATAAATCATTTGAACATTAAAACAAGGAATCATGAGCGTACGTATTAATGTAAAAAAGAAACATGTCAGTAATAATCTTTGATTAAGTTATCATTAAGATGTAAACACATAATTCTCTCCGACTCAATTGTTTTCCTCAAGATTAAAGATTTACTGTGTATAATTAATTATACCAGGCAGTCAATTTTAGATTAATTAAATTATATTTTTAAACAAATTTGTTGAACTGTCTGGAATGTTGAAATGATAAAGTACATGCACACAGGTACATATGCAATTATGTAAAACGTGTTAATTGCAATTAAAAATAGAGTGAGCATATATGCTAAAATTGGCAATGTAATAAAAAAGATTGCTAAATTATTTAAGCTCTGAGTGTTGCTCCTCATAAAAAAGATGACATTTCTACCACACAGGTGTTCAAAAGAAAGAAAATCATTTCAAGTTTAAATGTTTCGACACCATAAATGCCACTTCTGGTAATGCGAAAGCCATAACTTATCTTCAAAAGTGGGGTGGACCACTCCAAAGTGATTGATGGATTAATCCATCTTGTTGGATGTAAATTTCACGAAATTGATGTATGCAAATTCATGGACAATTAATTTATGGAAAAGGTATAAAATGATATTTATGTCTAAATATATTTCCTCCAACCAGTGGTGTGCAACTAGATACATATGTCAATGGATGTTGTACAGTAGTCCCTCTAAATAATAAACAAACTTTAATATACCAATAATCAAAAATGGTTTAAATAATTGTTGTTTAATGATTGAAGGTCTGATTTGCAATTTTTAAATACAAAAACAAGTAAATCGTGCGCTGGTTTGCTTTCAAATTGACTATTTTTTATCAAACAATAAATATATAGGTAAACATGAATTATGATTACGCATCTTCAGAGGATATGTGAAAACAGAGATTCTTTCATCAGATTCAAAATCCCTTACAACTTTGACATTAAACTATTAACACATGTTTTCTTTTTTAAATTGTGTCTTCCTCTGGAATGGTCAGATATACATATCTTCAGAAAATGATATGGTGTACAGAGCACATTTTCCTTACAAGACGTCTAGAAGATAATTGAAATTTCAGTTCTATTATTCCAATATTTATTTAATGGGTATCAATCCATTTGAACACATCAAATTTTAAGAACAGCACAAACATATGGTTGGGTCAGCAAAATGTAACTATTTGGGAGGATTTATTAAAATGTATCTGTTTCTGCAGCAACATCAGATATTCCAATTCAAAGGGTCTTTAAAATATGTTAAACTGACGTATTAATTGTATGTGCAGTATCAAAAGATGACTTCAATAAACCTAATTAATAGTCAATTCAAAAATAGAAAAGGCTGAAATTTCAGATATACTATGGTACCATAATGGGCACAGCAGATTATGAGACACTGCATAGTAAAAGTACATGCAACGCGTAGGACGTACTGTTTCATCTCTAGGTCATTAAAACAAAATGATGACAAAGTGACAATTTGACAGATCATTCTGACAGGTATAATGATTGTACAATTATTGTAATCATTTTTTAAATCAATATTCAAGAAGCACCAGTCAGGATCAAAGTGAATATAAGTAAAAATACTTAATTTACTTACAGGTAAAAAGCATTGCCATTGTGAATAAAACTTGACAATTTTGCTGGGTCATACTGCAGTTTCTAAATGTCACATTAGGAAGTTTAAAAGTAAATTCCTGATTTGAAAAATAAGAAAGGTCAAAAAGTCGACAAATTGATGTTTTATTAAAAAATTGTGCATTTTATAGTTGTTTTTTGTGCGCTAGTGATATGTATAGTTCCTCTAGCCTGTTCACCAGACCGTGAAATAATGTACATCAACATTCAAGAAAAAATGATTTGGTTTAACAGTGCATGGCAAAATTATCAATTTATCACCAAGATCAGTCTAATATGATAGTTTTATCTCCAGAGCCATAAAATGTTGCAATAAAAACCACATGTAATAACACTTTCATTACCTTAAATGATTAATTTGTTCGCCCAAAAAAATGGTGTAATTAAAAATTTACATTTTTATAAACATGTTCTTGTAGAAACAACTGTAATTTAAATTGTATACAGTAATTTTTTTTTTAAACAAATATTAAAATATTACTTTTTTTTAAAATTTAAAAAAAAAATTCATGTTTTTATAATTGAATATTTTAAACTAATTGCCATTCCAAATTTCTTTTAAAATTTCCTTTTTGTGTAAGCCCATTAGTTGTACCTGATTATTATGTATCATAAATACAATGTAAAAAATCCTGCTGAATTAAGTTCAGACCCTTTTCATTTACAGAGTTGCCAACTCTCCCTATTTAGGACGGAGTCTCCCTATTTTTCACACACAATTTTTTTTGACATCATTATAATTCCTAAACCTTGTTTATCAACTTGCTTCAACTAAGTGTACTGCACAGAACTGCTAAAATGAGGCAGTTTACACCAATTCTTTGTCATATATAGGGCATTATATACATTGTATAGGTATTAAAGATTTTAAGATTTTGCTACGCGTTTTCTCCCCCATGAAAATTTCAAAAAGGTGCATGGTTTAGACTACTAGACAAAACAAATTTGAAATATAAATACATTGCAAACCAAAGCAACTTTTAATGAATTGAGTAAGTAAATGAACAACATAAACTGAAACCTTTTTTTCAAATGATCTTCTTGAAGAATTTTTATCCTTAAAGGTAAAAATTTACTTCAAAAGTAAAATGCAGTTTAGGTACACCTGTGAGAACACTTATTGAATTCACTTTAAACTGCATTTTGAATATACAGTAATATATACATCTAAAAAAACGCCGGTCCAACAAATGTTGCGTATGATTTGACGCAGTTTCATTTGATCTACTGTTACCCTAATGCAGATAATCCATACTTCATAAAACAGCATCATTACAGCGCAATGTTTATTCAAATTTCTCAACAGCCTTGAAAATTGTTCACATTACGAATATAAAGACGGCATAAAAACGTACCTTTATATTAGTAAGACCTACCCGTGCTTGATTAGTTAATGTCATACTCTCTATAATGTGTTTATAAACATTGCTTGCAGAATTTCACATCTTTCTGCACAAAATGGCTATTTAGGTGTCAAACGTCTTTTTAAGTTGTTCAGTATTTAAGCAGTATAATCACTTTTCCAATGAAGAGACTGCACAAATAATGGAGGATTTCTGTCCTGAATTGCAAACCAAGCATGAACATTTTCCATTTATTCTTGAAACTCAATCCGAAGTATAGTTCAGATTAATATCATCAAGAATTTAGTCTTTGATATACATTGATCACACCAGCGCGGTAGCCCAGTGGTTTATCACAGAGTTTGCTTTGTGCAAATAGATTGGTGCTAGAATCCCAGGTCGTGGGTTTGAATCCCTGTCACGTCAAAACCCAAGACGTAAAAATTAGGCAATCTTCTCGCTCCCTGCTAAGCGCTCAGCATTACTGCGTAAGAAAGGGACTGGTTGGCTCGGTGTCTGCGCCATTATATAGTGTGCACCGCCACAAGCAGACACTGTCTCGATATGACCTATATGGGTATATGGGGTATATGCTAAACCACTTTAAACAAACAAACAAATGATGAGCATTTAAATTTTAAACCCTTGAACCCTTCATTTAGACATTGAATTATAAGCCTAATAAAAGATTTTGGAAACTTTTAAGTTTTCAAACTTTTTGTCAAAATGACTCATGTACATATTATATAACATCACCTTACTTAATAAGTCATTGATTGGTCTGAAATTTAACCATCCTAACAACAAAGTCTAGACCATTCTTATTTTTTTCTTTGTTGTACAGAAATAGTTAGAGAATATCAACATGAAATGGACACAGCTAAAATAGCCAACTGTGTTACACCGACACATTTTCCTGCCGATGATTGTAATAATAAGTATGTTGGTTTTATTTGGATTTTTTGTCTCTTCAACACATTTCAGGTTATATAGAGAGAGTGTCTGTTTGAAACGTTTCAAATTCAGGCCAAAGGAGCGACAATTTTAGACTTCTGAAAATCAAAGTACAACCGAATTGGTGCATAAATGATGCGTGGACACAATTTGGATGATTTTTTTTCAATTCCATTGGGAAAACTTCAAAATATTAGCTTTAATAAGCTTGACCTGAACTTAGGTCACTATTTAAAGTAAAAAGAATATATAAAAGCCTTGGGTCCATTACTCTCCAGGGGCAAACTGTCCAAATTCAAGGCCAAAATGAGCTACAGTCCCAGTTTGGGCAAACAAAAATTAATACTGTGTTTCCGCTAACGGCTTAAAAAAAAATTAGGGAAGGTAGGTAGGCAAATCTTTTTATTTTACTTTAAGTTTGTACATAGGTTATATAGAGACAGAGGTTCTGACTTTAACAGTGCTTGTCTGAAATGGCATTAAAACTTTTAGGGTAGGCACTAAAAAGTAGGGTCGGTAGGGTTTACAGAAACACAAGTATTTTTTTCTTTTGGCCTTATCTGAATAAATTAAGAGACAATTTAACACTGTTTCCTGTTTTATTTATCCAGCCAAACCACAAATCATCATCAAGACTATGAATTTCTGTGGCCAAACCAAATTAAGATTTCTATAGCTATATTTAATATATCGTATATAATATCTACTCCAATATTTTTTCAACCATGTTAGCGGAAAATGTTTATCTCTTGGTCCAACAAAGTATTTGACCACAATATACAGAAGAATTACACTATTACCGGTACAACTTCACATCAGCTGTTCTAGACACCATGAGATTTTTTTTGTTTTACATGCATGTTCTGTACACAAAGTAATATTATACACAGCTGCAGGCCTGAGCAATTTAATAACTAACATTGCTTGTTTGCAAATATATATTGCTACGTGTACATTATCAATGTGACTTTAGTAATTTTACAGGAAAGAAAATAATTAAGTAATTCAATTACACTTTATTTAATCTCTTGTGATTAATTCTGATTATGCATTGTGTATTAGAAAATCAAATGTAAATAAGTTAACAAATATCAATCTAATTACTACTAACAAAAATATTTAGTACATAATTTTAGTCAAATTTGTTACAATAAATAAAACCTGGGTGTATCTATATATATATAGTGATATGTTGTTTTGGAAATGTGGTTAACATGTGGTGGTATACATATATTATGTGTGTGGTCAGCATGTCTGAATGTAAAGCTTTGTAATTGAATATTTCATAATTATTAAAATCTGTTATTGACCTTCTTCCTCATCTTGCTTACAGATAGATATATTGGATGTATTAAACCAAATATTTTACTAATTTTTCATATAATCAAAAATATAATCGACTTCAGCTGCTGTATACCAATCGAGTACATGTGTATACCATAGAATTTCCTGGAAATTAAAATGTGCGTTTCAAAACAGAAAGTTTAACTTCATGTTGATATTTAGATCTATATTGCAAAACATGTAACACTATTTTTTTTTTATAGGTTGCCACTTTTATCAGAAATACAAGTTACTGCTGCACAGAAATTTTTCAATTATTATTTCAAACTATGACAAAATTCCTAACAAACGGGCAAAAATATATGTGTGTACCAGAAAAAAAACATCTGCCCCCACAATTTTCCCCAGGCTACGGCCCCGGTTACCATCTAATAAATCAAAATGACATGGCCTCAATCAAAACACTTTTACAGCTATAAAATTATTACTCACTCAAGTAAGCAATAAAAGTTTGGTTACCGAGTTATTTCTTAATATATTAATAAAGACAAAAATTATGCTAGAAATAAAATATGTTATTATCATTTAAATTGTGGTATGGCTGAAATGAAATATGATTCACTATTTAACTTCCAGGTAACTAAAATTAAATATACCTTACATGTATGCCTTGCATAAAAAGCTTACTATATTTACTAAGGCTTATGAATTTAACAAAAAAAAAGGGTAACTATCTTATTAGGCAAAATATTTTTATGATACACAGTTTATAAACTTATTATTCAATATGGTTAATTCTAATCATTTATAACTAAAATGAGCCAAGTTATTCTCTTCTTTCTACAAATGCACAGTAAACCCATATGTTCTACGGTATACTTTAGTTTATAAGCTAAGTGCACTTGCACAACAACTATTTAAATGGCAATTTAAAGATAGATTGAAACCAGCCAGTTAAATTAAGTTTACCACTCAAAAACATCAGGTAAAATAACGCAGACCAAATTAGCAATGAATATTACAGAATGGGATATAGTGACACAGAGAAATACACTAAGACAGAGAGAGAGAGAGAGAGAGAGAGAGAGAGAGGAACACACAAATTACCGATGTCAACATTGCATAAAACTTCCTTCCTGTTTTTAATACACTGCTATGGTTTGAGCTCGCTTACCTGTTTCCATTATATTGTGACGATTTTGCAGACATCTAGTCACCTGGACATGTAATCTGTACACCTGGAGGGGCCCAGGGTACATCCACGAAGTCGAAACTGCCCGTGGGGGTCAAGCAAGGGAGGATCAGGGCTCTGTCGGTTGCACATCCGATGTATTGCAGCAACGAGACTAAAATTGGGGCAGGCGGTGTGCACGGGGTCATAGCAGACGACACATGTTTACACTGAGTTATTGTGAGAAGGAATACGTGCTAACTTTATAGTACAAACATGGTCTCTTCTTAGATTTCGCTTGTATTCAAGAGCATGTCAATTTTGAATTTAACACCAAACAGCTTTAATTTGCCACTTTTGCAATTATGTTTTCTCATATTGAGAACCGAGAGACCTCCTGGTGGCGCCTCTTGTCAAAAAGAGCGGGAAATTATTTTTCTGTGGCAATGTAATGCATTATATTTTTTAATTGCAACGCAAGAACATGTGTATGGGATGCTTACCTTTGTATGTCTGGTACAAATCCAAAAAAAAGAAACTGGAGATAAGAACACATGTGATGTTACCTTTAATGTCTGGGACAAATACAAAAAAAAAGAATAAAGATATTATCTTTTTTGTATATGCATATGTACGACATAAAAGGTAAAAATTGCATACACATGCTCTTGCTCTGCAGACAGGTTGAATGATAAGACATAAATAGATTTAGACTGTTGTTTTTAAAAGTATGACAGTCCTTGACTTTAAACAAGTCGGCTGTCTGATCATCACGTCTGATTACGTATAGGTCTAAAACTACACGCTGACAGGCCACATAGCACGTACATGTTCATATTATTACTTCCTTGTTCAAATATATACGATGTAAACATGATCTGTAGTGTGCGGGTAAGCTTGTTTTGGAATGCACACCTGTGAATGTTGCTGGGCAGTTTCACAAGTAGGACAAAGTCGGAGGGAGGGAGGGAGCAAGAAGATTTGTTTCGACAATAAAGCAAGAATTTGAATAAGGGGCCATCCATAAGTATCATCCTTTTTCCAAAGTCTGCAAACCGAACGCTAAGGGGGAGGGGTTTTGTTTGTGATCATTTTTTACACGCTTTAATTTCCGGATATCGATCGCAACATTTCAAAATCTGAAATATGGCTCATTTTAATTTCCTATAGTGGTCTAAATCTCGATCGCTAGAACGTTGATGATGACCTTGTTTACATTATTTGAGAAATGGCGCAACATCTAACTCTGTTTGACAGAAATAAAACCATGTGAAATAAATGTGTTTAAGTCAACAAACCGCGGTATAATAAAGGATGATGTACACTTTTGCAGGGGGACGGAGGTTGAGAAAAGAGTGTCGTTTGCAGCCTTTGGAAATGGATGACCCCTAACGAACTTTTATTTTTCAGTGTGAATCGACTTAAATGGTACACATCCGTAAACATGACATGACTTTGTTGTATCACAATATATTCCTGTCCGCTGACCTGTATCCTGGAGAAAAATAGGGGTGGGGTGGGGGGTGGTGGTGGGGGAGCACAACCTTTTTCTGTCGCACACGTATAGTTGCCGGTAATTTTGTCATAGCTAGAAATTCAGAAAATTCTAAATTTCTGGAAGGGGCAGTCCCTCTCACAATCCCCACCCGCAGCCGGGCAAACACCCAGGTCCGTGATCAAAACAAGGATCTTTGTAGTAACCGTTAGTGTAACAAAATAAAACTAACAGATCAGAATTAATAGGAAGAGGTTATCAAGGTGCACTGATGATATTTTAAATCTGGTTAATTGTCACTTTAAAAACCATATACATGTGTCTGATATAAGCCCCGTTCTCTAAGATTCACGTGCACATATTTACACAAGTTTAATCCTTAACTCTGTTAATTTCTGTAATCTTAAAGTAGTATATCGCAACGGAAGACCATAGCAGAAAAACCAATTTACGGTACAGGAGGAGCATCTTGCGCAAGCCAAATTTCGCTGCAATTTAATAAACGAACTGGTTCGAAAACGTTGGCTATCGAATATGCAGGAAAAGAAGAATCAACAGAAACTGAAAAGAAAAGTAGAACGGGGGTGATGAGCACATGCACATGCCGCAGCGCCATTACATACTCTTTTTCAAACTTCGCATGCCGTGAATCTTAATCGTGTCAGGGGGGGGGGGGTTCAAAATCCCCGGACAAAGGGCCGCCAGCTAAGCTTCACGTCGAACTTTGTTTGGCCTCTACCCTTCAAAATAGTCGACTTTGGATGACCCTTTCTGGAATTTAAGCTGCATCCATCCTAGCATGACAATCCTAGACACCGAGACCCTCAAAGTCGCTAGGTACCGCGACAAGGTGTAAAGCACATGCAATTATAACATTCGTTAAACGTAACACCAACTTTAAAAAAAATATGTAATTGTTGGGTCTGGAACAAAATGAAGAAGTGCAACTCATTTACAGATCCGTAAATCGGGACTAAACATGCTCACAAAGCAGGATGGGACTTTTGGAATGGAAGTCTAAACGTGGATAAACTGAGTATAAAAATCAGGTTATGACGGTACTTCACCTCCTGACTATGGAGTTTGTTTGTTTTATCAGGACTTAATATCACTTCCAGAATA
>JAUMGZ010226320.1:0-14288 GCA_032359645.1 Pododesmus macrochisma
CTCAGATTTGATATGGGTTTGTAAAATGTGACATGGTGGTTTGACCGCCTCAGTAGATCAGTTTGGATAGTGTTGGCTTTGTGTGCGGTTAGTCGTGGGTTCGATCCTAGGTGTGTCACACCCAAGAGGTTAAAATTAGATTATCTTCTTGCTCCTTGCTAAGAACTAAGCATTTCTGGATAGGAGAAAGATTGGTTGGCTCATGCAGTGTCAGGATAAAGTGACTGAGCGAAGTTTCATGCCAATGTGTCTGTGGCATGATATTATGAGACAGCACCATGTAAGTTGCCATCAGTGCACACTGTCACAAGCAAACATTCTCAATGTGACCTAGACATGTGTTGAAAAGAACTTAAACCCTAATAACACAAACAAACATTGTGGTTTGTTACTCACTGAGTTTGTCTGTCCATCTATATTATGTAGTCTGCTCAACTATCCACCCATCCATCCAAATGGTTATGCAGGTGTCCATTAAGCACTTGCTTATCTTAATGTATTTGTGTCACAATAGTTAATAAAATACATTTAGATTTGACATACTTCTTGCAAACCAAAAATAGTTTACTGTAACATGTTAATTTTGACATTGCCAGTTTACCAAAGAAAAACTTGATTACGGTAAGACCTTTTTCTTGACACTTCTTCATGCAGGAGAATCAAACTTGATTGGTCAATAAATTTGGAACATGAGTGGCCTCTGTGGTGTATAGTGGTTGGCACGCAGGATTTCTAATCTCTCAGAGTCTAGAGTTTGGGGGTTCGAGGCTCAGCTCAGCCACTGCCAGGTGTGTATTTGAGCATTACACTTAACCGGCAGCTTATTTCAATATGGTCCATTGGATTGGGACTCAAAAATGGCGGTCCCGTGTCTCTCAGGCACGTAAAGAACACCTCCTATAAGAGCCATCAGTGCTAATGCGGTGACTGGTAGAGGCAGAATTGCCTACAAAACCAGTAGCAGATAAGATGAGGGGAAATGTGTGTGTGTGTGTGTGTATTTTTTAGTGTGCCCCCTGGTGACAAGTCTTGTTTGTATCTGTGTATATCTGTAACATCTGAGTAGCATTCATGTTTCATTTAAATAATCATAAGTTTATGAAAAACTGAACAAATTTTCCTAAATGTATTGATTATCATAATTAATTTGAGATATGTTGAAAACTCTAAAAGCTTGTGCGGTTTTATAGTTATATCAGTTCAAGTATGTACAATTTTGCCTCACAAATATTTATTAATTTGTGTGTGTTTTAGGCCTACAGGCTAAATATTCAGTTATTCTGTTGTAATCCAGAAGATAGTAGAAGTTTTTAAGTAAATCCTGTGGAATTGACATTACAAAAAGCAGTGTTGGTACTATACCTAATGACTATGGATCCCTTAGGGGGAATAACTCCCAAGAGGAATGACAATATGGCCTTGATAATAAACATAGATAAACCACATTGCTTGAACTGCGAGATAAACCCACAAGAGTTTGGCTGATGTGTTTCAGATATTGAAGTGATGATGATCCATTGCTGTGTGTCGGGATTAGGAAGAGTATTAAGTGTTCTAAATGGAGGGCAGAAAAATCTATAAAAAATGATTGATATAAAATTTGTAGACTGACAATTTATGAAAAATTGTAACCAGCTAGGTGTTTCAGGTATAACACATTTTAAACAAACTTAGATTTTAACCAGACATTGTTAAGTTCTTCAGATTTTTAAGACAAAAGTGGGGGTGGGATGGGGTGTGATTTTGATATATTTTAAAGTCAAAATAAGCAAATTTCTTTTTTTAAACTGGAAAATAGATTTATCTCATATTGTAGTGAATATTTACAATAACACACATGGACCACATTTGACAGTTTTGCACTTTCTTGGTTGACAAGGCATTTGACTTTAAAATAAAAATGCAGTTTGTAAAAACGCTTAATTAAACGACAATGAGTCAAAAGTGTCTTGATATAAAATACAATATAATTAGATTTCTGAAGAAGAAAAAAACCTGATCAAGGAAAAGACAAAAAGGAAGTGGTGATATTGATTTCAATTCATGGAAAAAAAAACCATTCATTATTGTCTGGCACTTATGGCCAAGTTTTGTAAACTTTAGCGACAGAAAATGGTTTACCAGTATATAGATCTTAAAAAGACAAGGAATTTAATGTTCTCAACCCTGAATGTGTACATATTATTTAGTGGTATAAATGTTTGTAACAAACAGTTGTGTGGAAGATAGGTTAATTGTAGCTAGAATTTGTATTTTCCCAGGTGATGTTAAAGTGGCTTGCAAATATATGTGAAGTTTATATTCAACAGATAGTATATCTACAATGATAAGATGAAGCCTTAATTACTATAGCATGGCAAGGACTTGTAGAAAGTATCCAGGGAGTTTTTAGTTTATGAGTCTATAGAGGCAAATCTATATATCTATGTATCCCAGGTGATTTTAAAGTGTTCATCTCCAGTGAAAGCAATATTTAAAATGATCGCTGGTCAAAACATTGATTAATAATTCTGACTTTCCTTGTCTAGACATATCTTGGACATTTATCAGAGAATTGTACTCATCCAGAGATATTCATGAATTCTTCTGACAAATCTGTGATGCAATGGGTGTAAAGTATTCATCACGAGGGACTAGATTGAGAAAAATGATCACTCTCTCATTGACCGATACTTGGAATTGTGATGGCTAGGATACTGACATCTCATGTCAATTATATTGCTTGTATGGGTTCATATGTACCTGAATTCTAAATTGTTATGTTTGGGGCTATTTTTATAAATAAATAAGTCAATTCATTCAGTCTGTCTTTTCATTGTATTAAAATATGATATATTAATACATAATAATGTCATTTCTATAGACTCAAAGTAGTCTGAAACATTTGGTAATCTTTAAATATGGCTGAGGAAAGTGGCACTTTGGACCTAGCCTAGATGTTATTAAGAGATTGTATATAATTTATTAGTGGGGAAATCAAGCTTTCATTAAAAATAATTAATTTTGTTCCTTGTAGGGGTCTATAGTCTATTTGTCAATTTGGGTCAGTTAAAATGGGTTGTTTCTTCAAATGACCATTATTTTAGTGACATTGTTCTGCATGTGTCTTTCATTTGAAGTTAATAATTCACACTTGTCTTCAATCTTTCTGGTCAATTTCTTACATTTGAATACAGTGACTCCAAAGTGAATACCCTTAGTGAAAGCCTGCTTCACAAATACTGACATACATTTGTGTGCAGTTTTAGTATTTTGTTTCAACAGAGTAAACATATAATTTTTCTGTGTTTGTGGCTTTGTATATCATATATTTGATACTGATTGCCCTGTTTGGTAATTAAAACAATGTTTAACACATGTTCAAACTTGTTTTGTGGTCTTATAGTGTCTGTATGCTGAATGTTGTCTCCAGATGGTCATGTACAGTGTCCTACAGACAATGTCAAGGTCACTCATATAATTTGTGGTTAGTATGAAGATTGCTTGTCTGGTACATCTAATGTTTTATTTGATCTGTGTATCAAATGCAAGGTCATTGCAGATGTCTTCTGTTTTGACATTTCCAATCTTTGTCTTGTCTAATGTTTTATGAAAGTATACAAATGACATAGTGACCCAGTTAATGACCTATTAAGATAAATGTGTAATTCTAACACCATTTTGAGATGTGGCTATGTTCTTTTTTCTGAACAGAAAATTTGAAGAATTAAAAGCCAAGTTGAAAGCAAAGTTTTGCATGTTTAATACTATTATTACCCTGGAAACGTTTTATTTTGCATGACTTTAAAGCATTAAGGGATTCGTTATGGTGTTTTGATTGAAGCAGCATTTATTGGTTGTGAATCATTTGCTTGATAAACCAAGTTACTATGTAAAGTACTGTATGCCGTAAACCATGCATATGATTTACTCAAGAGAACCACTCTGTGATAATTTTGTGTCGTCAATTAATTGGATTACAAAAGGGAGACACTTTATTAGGGTGTCTGGGTCACTGAATATACCATACATAGAATAATATAACAGGTTGTGGTGGTGTATGACAAACATCCTAGTGATTAGGTGACATAATTGCAAAGTAATCAGGCCTTTTGTTCATCATCTGATGTTATGATAAGTAAAGTTGATGACAGGTTACCAGTAAAGTAACAATATCAACACCGGATGGTCTTGATGATGTCATATTGACGTCCAACAGTGATGGTAAGAGTTATCTTGCCATTAAATCGTCTTTTAATCTTCCCTGCAGGATATTAAGACTGTTACATGATTACTGATAACAGTAGTAAGTATAATGAAAAAAATAACATAATAATCTGAGGACTGAGATCAAAGAAAATGAAAAGAATCATCAATAGTATAATAAACAAAAGGACATAACAAAAACGTTTCAGGCAAAAGCAGTTTTAATTTATGTTACCAATCCAGAATACAAGAATGAATGATAATCGTGATGCTGAGTTATCTAACAAATCTTCAAATAATTTATAGATCTCAGTAATAATCGCCTTTTCAACAACAACAAAATGTTGAAGTATGGACCGACCATAACAGTTTCAGACCATGAATATAAACTGGATTGTCTATCTAAATGTCTTCCACAAATTAATGCATGGTTTTAATGTTCTGGTCTTTAGTCTTTGCACATGATGTGCTTAAAAAAGTAACACTATAGGGAATCTTTTTAGATTGAAAAATATATTTTAATATTGCACAGTACCCTTGCTTCACTGCAGTATCCCTTACATTTCCAAAGTGAAGATATCTTGTTATCTGACTATATCAAACTTCCAAACTTTAACGTGATCTTACTGTATTAATGGTTGTTATTTTGTTGTCCTATTTAAGTATACAAAGTCAAAAAGTGTTGAAATAATGAAATTACACAATTGTTTTAATTCTACATTCAGTCTATGTTCATTTTTATTATTGTATCATATAAGCTCAGCATTAATTATAATAAACTTTTCACAGGATTAAGATATTTAAAGTGAAACTCAAAGTAAAATAATTATGTATTAGTTTTAAGTCATTTCATGTTCCTGATATATTGCTATGATTAACATACACACATTTAAACAGATTATTGCTGTACAAATATTAATAGTCGCTGTGTGTTTTACTGAATTCTACATCTAAATAAATACATATCTTGTACATTATCAGAGAGCCTAATGGCAGCTATACTAGCTGATTTCACTGGAGTTGTTGTAACTATACATTAGTAAGCTTTCATTTTGAGGTAATTCTATTTCAAAAGTAATGGGTTTGATGATAGGAGAATTCAGCTCCATTGACATTGATTAATAAATAAAACAAGTTTAGAAGCCTTACTATTGAATGGAGTTACTCATCGTAAGAAAGAGTTACATCTCTAGCTGTTTTATTTATCATTAATCCATCATTAGAATTATCTATAATTCGTGCTGTAGTTGATAACTGCATACCAATGACTATAAATCTTTAAAACGAGTATTAAAGAGAAGCATTGCTGGTTTTCAGAACTGGATTAGTCTTCTAGGTTTTGAGAATTTTATCAGTTTTACTTGATTCTGAGAACTGAATAAGTTTTTGGTTGTTGCTTTAGGTATTAATAAGAGAAGTTACAGTTATTCTCGATATTAAAGCTGTATCAGTCTCAAACAATAGGCCATGACTGTTGAGGTCACAAAGTCACAGATTTAAGTTATTATATATGAGTTATATATGTACTTTTAAGTGAGTATAACACATTTATACAACCTTTATATAGCTCACTTACAACATATCATAACTGTGATATGTAAACACTCTGGCAGAAAGCAACAGTCCAGTTTATGTTGGTTTTTATAGCAGTGAATGAATTCTTGTTATCTACTTGTAAATCTTCACGTTAACCTTTGTCATTATGGAGTGCACTTCATTTTATCTAAAATGTTGAAATGTTAGCTAGTTGTGAGAAGTTAATGATTACCAGGATAAAGTTGTATCAATATGACCAGGCAAACTCTGATACAATTAAAAGTTTCCTAGAGTAATTGAAAGATTTTGTATTCTTTATAATTCAAGGTTGATTTAAAGTCTATTTTATATACAAAAGCATAGCAATAGTGTTTGTCCTAATACTAATACTAATACTCGATCAGACTTATATTTTCTCGGGGTTGAGGCATTTAGAGGTTAGCTATGTAATCTTCAATTAGTCTACCGGTATGTTTAATATTATCAAATTTCCATCATTTTTGGCCCCCTTGTGGTGACCTCTGGAGACCAAACCCCATCCTTTGAACAAATCTGATCCATATGTTTCAATAGGCATTTCATCAATCAGTCAGTCAATCAATCAATCAATCAATCATACCATACTTGGTCAGTGGGTCAAGTAGTTTTTAACAAGTAGTAAAATGTATATAGATAAAATATTTGCTCTATATAGATAAAGTGTTTAGCTTTGACCCCAAAATGAGTAGTCTATTTTTAACCCAAGGCTCAGGCCTAAAGTGGCAAACTCTGGGGACTGAGCCCCATCATGTGAAAAATATGAACCCCTTTCCGCTAGAGCTGTCTTCTTCCAAGTTTGTATGAAATTGGTTTAGCAATTTTAGAAATGTGGAAGATGAACATATCTGCTATAGTGTTGAACTTTGACCCCAAAATGTGTAACTTCTTTTGATCCCACATGTCCTAAAGTTAGGGTGCATACCAACACACCAACACATTAAGCTGTAAGCCTTGTAGTTTATTAGAAGATTTTAAAACATTTGCCACAGTTGGACCATAAAGTGGTACCCCCCCCCCCACCGATGACTGAGCCCCATCATTTGAACAAATTTGAGCCCCTTCCCTTAGGAATGCCTTCTATCTTCTATTAAGTTTGGTTGAATCTTGTCTGGTTGTTTTGGAGAAGTCGAAAATGTGAAAAGTTAACGATGGAGGGGATTTGTATATGAAAAGCCAATTTTGAACCTGCCATTAGTCCAAATTGACAAAAAATACTATAATTAATGACTAAATTCCCCTTCACATGGACCAAAAAATTGGCAACATGTATTTTTTAAAACACTGCATTTATCGAATTATCATTTTTAAACCACCAGACTATACATATTATATGCACTGATCTTATATACTACAATTGGCATGTTGTTAAACAATTATAGACTTTATGGTTAAACTTTAATTATTATCAAAAGTTTTATAATAATTATAAAGGTTGAATTTTTAAGTTACCATCTTTGAGAATATATGAAATGTGCAAATGAAAAGTAAAAATGAAACAATTGTAGCAATGATGCCTAATGATGTTTTTCTTAAAATTTTGTCTTTTCAGATTAAAAAATTTGAAAATGTAGAATTAGATGAAGAGCGAATACAACTAGGAAAAGAAGTTTACGACCAATTTATCATGAAGGAACTATTATCTCAGTCACATGTAAGTATATCATAGCCAAGCATTGGTCGTATTCAAAGATAAGTGATATAGACACCTTGAATATTTGATGGCATTGTTGGGTTGAACAGATAAACTACAGTAGTATTTGATTCTTTAATTCTAACTGTAGTATTCTGAAATATTTGCGAAGGTCAGGACTCATAAAAAAACTGATAGCATGGATCCCTAAAGTCACATTTAGACTTGTCGGAAACAATGAACTGCACCGAAACAACGAATTGCACCGAAACAACGAATTGCACCTGCACCGTCTACTGTCAAAATCCAGATGTGAATGAGTTGAGAAAAGGCATAGAATTAGTTTGCAATTAGAACCTTCTGAAATTAACAAAATTGTTTGTGGGACCCTACTCCGCTAAACAATACACTCATTTTCATAGTTGTTTAAGCAAGAATTATTTCTTAACAAGTGTTCTGTGAGTAGATTATTGTTTTGTATCAAGGAAGATATAATGTAACTTCTTGTATTGTTCTTCATGTAACATGTTTTGGTATAAACTTAATGGTTAACCAGAAATGCAAGCGATATTATAGTGTAGATCTTGATCGTGATTTTGTTTGGTTACTGATAGCAGTGTTCTGTTGAGTATTGCAATGAATGAAATTAGTGTGTGTGATATGGTGATTTTTGATTCCCTGTTTTTTCTCACGCTCAAGAAAACTGGGAATATTTCTTCTTATAATTATTGTATTATGCGTGCCAGAGATGTAATGATAAACTAGAGTATAGATACGATGTGTATATCACTGGTATGTTAAACGTCCAAATTGAAAGGTTTGCATTGGAATGGTAGAAGAATTAAGGTTCAGATCAGGATCTGTGTTTGTCTTCATGGTATATGGTGTTTTGGTTGTATTTGTACGGTTTTGTTTATTTATTCTAGATTGCAGGTGAAAAAAGGCATTTGAATGTGAAAACATCAATGATTGTTTGTATAGATGAAATATATGTCAAAAATCTACAATAGCAATACACACATATACTCAATAACTAAATGACAAGTTTTACAAATGAATTTAAGTGTTTATAATACCGAATCACATAATCACTGGCTTTACACAAGAAATCGACAGCTTAGAATTTACTTGTAAGTCATGTCTAACATAACAGACACATTTCCTGTAGCGTTATCCTATACAAGATGGATTCTTCTCCTATAAGACTGATTCTTTTCCTACAAGCAGAGACTTCTCCTACATGTATAAGACAGATGTTTTGTAGAACACACAAGATCGTATGTTTTATAAGTTGCACAGAATTATCACCAGAATAGGTCCTGTCAGAGACAGTGTTAATGAAGTGTTGTCAAATCCCTCTGCTCACAGTTCAACACCTTCAGATCTGGCAGCATTACTGCTGTGTGATCCTGTGTGATGTTGAATATACAAACACCATCAAGTATCATCATTTAAAGGAAAAGTGTTTGTTATACATGTGTGCTAATGCAAAATCAATTGGTGCTACCATAACTTGAAGATAAGTCCATATTCATTACATACTTTGTTGTCCCCCTGGGCAGAGCTGAATATCCAAGGTCAAGATCACAACAAACTTGGTTTAAGTTTAAAAAACAAACTGTTATAATCATAACTATATATAGCTGGATATATAGTAAATCATAAAAAGTGTGGTTATTCATTATCATATTTAAAGCTAGGCTACAATATAGGGTTTTAACTGCTGAAGGTCAACTAGATTTTTAAATGACTTCATTTGCAGTAGCATATGTTTCACAAGTATTTTTACTAGTTTAATCACATGTACAAATCATTTTAAATAGGCATGCTTTGCTGTTATCCAACAGCTCTTGTTACATATTGCATGCAATTGAGATCTTTCAAAACAGTTTCCAAACAATTTACCGTGGTGAGTTTATAAACTTTGAATATTAAGCTTGAAAACGGTGTGCTTTACTTAACTTATCTCATTAGTGTGATTAATATCTAGAAGATACAGAAATAAGTTACACCATTTGTGGACAGTCATTTGTGAACCTCAGAATACTACACCATTGACCAAAATAGACACAAAGTGACATATGCTCAATAATTAAAGAACTCTGTGCCTTCCAGAACATGTGATGTTATGAAAAATCCATGAAACTTAATTATGTGGCACTGCAGAAGTTTCTATAAATCACAGCAAGATTTCAGTCTGGCAGTCTGATGAATGTTAACTATGTCAACATACGACCTACAAGTCTTAAAAATGCTTTCTCACACTACTACAATTAATGTATAAAGTCCAATAAACAACACACAGGCAGTAAAAGTACACAAACTTGATATATTTCAGTAAAATGTAATGTTTTATGTTTCTTCTCAAAGTAATGGGACTTTATGATTATTAGCAAATTATACTTATTAAAAGCATAAAGCAATATTAATTTGGTTAAATCTATCCTTTGTTTTAGCTATCTGAGGTCTGTTGTGATGTAAAACACTTTCTAAAGATTGTTATTTATTGTTCCCGCTTTTTGAAGAAAACGGCGGAGTATTAATTTGGGTTTGTCCCTCTGTCCTTCCATCCCTTTGTCCGTCTGTCACACTTTGGTTTCTGTGCTCTAACTGCTCTAAAAATGGTCCGATTTAATCAGGTTACTAAATTCTCTTTTGTTAATTGGTTTTAATGCTTTAAAAATGGTCCAATTTCAAACAAATATGGTATGCAAATATATAATGACAATACTTAGGGTAAGTTCGAAGGCCAATGTGATGTTCCCATATTTACGCATAATAATTAGGCTACTAAATTCTCATTAGTTAATCAGTTTTCATGCTTACTGCTTTAAAAATGGTCCAATTTCAACCAAATTTGGTATGCAAGTACATAATAACAAGACTCCGGCTAAGTTTGATGGCCAATGCGATGCGTGTATATTTACGCATAAAAATGAGGTTACAAAATTGTCATTGGTTAATTGTTCTCCGTGCTCTTACTGCTCTTAAAATGGTATGGCAAGATTCAGGTTTAGTTTGATACTCAATGCAAAATATTTCTACGAATTTGCTTGTTATTATTTATTATACAACATTTCTATAGCACATTGTATAATTAAAAATGACCCTAAGTGCTTTACATGATAAAATAACCTATCTTCATCATGTTATTATCTGGCTATCCTGACACCTCTGTTTTGCCTTAACTTTGAAGTTATAGGTTTTGTACATAAACCATGTTTTGTAGAATTCAATAAATCAATAGATTTAATCAATCCTCAAAATGATTAACCAACAAGAGTGTCTCTGCAAACTCTTAAATAACATAACCTTGAGAGGCACAATCATTCAATGTGTCGCCTCAATGCTGTCAACAACCTTGATGATCATTGAATTAACTGGCTGACCAGTTTTGGTATTTGAATGGCTCCAGTAGTGCTGCCCAGGTCTTTGGTGATTTCTTGCTATTTCTTATATTTTGCTTTGTGCTATAGTGCATTATAAGACAATATGCTGAGTGAGTAAACGGGAGAATTGAGTTCACTTGTTACTGCCATCACAAACCTGAGTGTTAGAAATGGGTAATCTTGAAGCAGCTTTGTATTTGCGGTCAATGTTTACAGGAGAGTTCAGACAATGTGACCTGGTTATGTGCCAATGTGTCTGTGATGTGACATGTCACTGTGGCAGCACTATAAGTGGCTATATATTGAAAAAAAGCTAAGATGTTTCTGGTTGTTTTGGAGACATGAAACCCTAATATGACGAGCAAACAAACAAACCTGTTGATGGAGTTTTACGTTACTGTATCAATATTGTTGTATTATTTTGTCTAACAGACTGAAGGTGCTTTAGCCAGGCATCTAAATCTGTTATTTGTTTGTCTTCTGTATTGTCAATGACCTGTATATAGCATTCATAGAGACAGGTGTTTTAGCTTGTGTTTTGGAATGTACACTAGTTGTGAATCCATTACTACAGACACTTAGATAAGTACAGACTAGCATTGCAAATCAGAAACTGGATTCTGTTTATTGTTCATACAGTAATACATATATAAGGATCCAAGTTTTGTCTGCTGAATTGTTCTATTCACTGCCGCCAGTGCATGATGTGTGTTAAAATTGTAGAGAGACAGAAGAAGTCTGTGAAGGAGAATATCAATTCTTGTTCATGATTGACTTTAGTTTAATTACAGTTTATATCTACGATTTAAGAATGTTATGACTTAGGTAATCAGTTTTATCAGCTCTAAAATTTAACTCAACTTGTGCAGTTTTCAGAATATGCTTACTTCATTTGAAGCTAAAATCTTCTGCAGATTATATGAGAATGTTTTTATGCTGTAATTCATCATAACTTTTGTATCATTACAACTTTAGTCAATCATGGTATGGTTAAACTGGTTATACCTGGAGTTTTAGCTGGAGAAAGATGTAGAGCTACAACTGATAAGATTTTCATCCCGTTTACAGTATGAGTGTAACACTGGTTCTCTCCCTTTGTTACTTCTTTCCACAAGGGCTGAGTAGGTTTTCATCCTGTTACAGTATGAGTGTAACACTGGTTCTCTCCCTTTGTTACTTCTTTCCAACAGGACTGCGCTCCGCTATAAGCATAGCAGAGAATCAAAGGGAGAGAACCAGTCTATATAAGTGTTTTTACAGGACCAGATGATGAGGCACATATCTGTTAAATGTTATTAGAGCTGAGATGATTACAGAAGCATTGAGTGTGTGTAAACTGACAGTAGAGGAATGTTACAGAGTGATAGGTGCATTGTGTATATGCACACTAGAGATCTTGTTTATGTAAATATGTATTTTGTTTATACTGTGTATGTATAGATGAATGTTTGATCTTGTGAATGAAGACATGGGATACTTGTGATGATGAGGTCTAGATATTCTATATCGTCAGGTTATGTCATTATCTGTTTTTGCGGTTAAGTTTGTTTTAAAGTTTCTCACTTTTTGCTTCTCCAACTGTTGAAAGCAGTACAGGAATCCTGTGTATATGATAGTAAAACATTCTCAACTTTTTAACCTTTTTCAAAATTTTATGCATTTTTTGCAAATTTATGGCTTACACAAAATTAAGACCGTCGCCATACATCCTATTTAACATACTTTTCTGTGTGCGTCTGCTAATATGTTGTTTGTTATGAGCTCAAAGTTGAATATTTAAACACAAAGTGTTAAGAAAAATAATAAAAAGACTGATTTAGCTGATATTAGAGGAATGGTAACATTGTACAGTGTCAGACGTAGGGAGACTTGTATGAAACCTTTTTCATTCTATTTAAAAAGAAAGAACAATGACTGATTAACAATAATATCTTAGGCAAGGTAAGCTGGTTTACTAGCTATCAGTGATTGTTGGGTTGGTATTTTGAGTTTATATTGCTTGTTAAATTGGGGTTTAATATCCCTTCAACTCATGTATAGATCATATTGAGACAGTGCCTCATTGTGACAGTGCACACTGATAGCCTCACTGAAATATCACCCCACAGACACATTGACATGATACTTCACCCTGTCACATTATCCTGAAACTAAGCCAACCAGTCCTTCCCCTATCCAGTAATGCTGAGTGCTTAGCAGGGAGCAAGAAAATTGCCTAATTTTAATACCTTAGGTGTGACACGGCCAGGGATCCAGACAAGGACCTCTCGCACAGGAAGTGAACACTATCCCACTGTGCTTCAGTGGCAGTATTTTGTGTGTAGACCCGGTATACTGCTGTCATCAAAAGCATTTTTCACTTTGTTCACATCAGTCTGTTTTATTACAAGCAAGCCTCGTATTAATTAGACCAGGAACCCCAAGAACAATTCATCGTGAATGTCTCTTTAAAGATTCATGGAAAATGAAATAGGAATTGAATACATGCATCGATTTTGCTGAAACTGTGTCAAGCAGGAAATTGCTTTAAAAGTTATATGCGGATAATTTGTGATAGCTTTAGGTGCATCTTCTTTGATTTATTCAACTCGGACTTAATTGTTTGATGCCACTGATACTGCACTTCATCGTGGATATAAAGTACATGAAGTTTAAATACACATCTCAATGCAGTTTATATTATGTGTGTGTGTGTGTAAAATAAGTTGTACTAAACTTCCTGTGTGTCTATTTATGTGGTGTATTTTTCAAGTTCAGGTTTATGATCTGTAAGATATGATGATATCTTGAGTTTTCCTGCTGGGTCACTTTGTATTATGCAAGTGTTTATTTCTGTGATTCCTATAAGCGCAGTGCTGCAAGGAACAGTGTTCACTTGAGTTCAGTGCATGGCACTTGTAAACAAATGCATGCTGCTACATTTAAAAGGTTGTAAAATACTGTCTCACAAAATAAACATAAACCAAACATTGATGGCGACATTTTCATAATAAAACTCTCAGCTGTGACTTCAACAGGAGATTTAGGAGGAAGGAAACTGTTGGAATGTGTGCAGTGAAATCTTAATGATGCTCCACAAATTGCATATAGCGAAAATAATTGTTTGTCATCAAAACATAGTTTATACAATATGTTGAAGAATTGATGACAGTTAAATGGTCAGAGCATTAATAAATTATTATCCGCATAAATTCAGAGTTAATTTCATAGAATTTGTATTCATGAAACACCCAATAAAGTAGGATACATCAACAGTAAAGACCCATGGTTGAATCTTTAATAATATGTTTGAAATACAGGTGTTTCACAAAATTGTATGAAACACCCAAATGAAGCAGTAAAGACAAATGGTAGAAACACTGGTTATTTTATAGAATTTGTACCAATAAACCCCCAAATAAAGATTTATGCTTCAGAAGGGAAGACGAATGGTTGGAATATTTCTAATATTTTTGAGGACCAGTATTGATTTCTCTTGTAGTAATGAATCCATCATATCAAAACCAGTG
>JAUMGZ010226320.1:23578-35270 GCA_032359645.1 Pododesmus macrochisma
AGATATCAAGCTGAACTAAGTAGATATCAAGGTGAACTAATAGGCAATTGATATTTTAATAAACTCAAATACACACAATTCGTTAAACAATGTTAGACTTGGATCAACCAAATGAAATAATTTGAGGGACTATATGTTAGCACATTAAATCGTTCAGAAGAAAACATAGAGAATCTGTCTATATTTGTCTTGTTGAATAGACTTAGAATGGTTACCCAGCAAGATATATTTTTCTTCTTGGATAGACTAAGAATGCATGGTTTATCCCAGTAAGAGAAAGTTTTCTTCTTGGATATCCTTACAATGGTTATCCAAGAAAAGATATTTGCCTTCTTTGACAGGACTATTACCCAGCAAGAAATAGTTGGTTTACATTAATAGACGATGAATGAGAGCTCTTTGGTTTACATTGATAGATGATGAATGAGAGCTCTTTGGTTTACATTAATAGACAATGAATGAGAGCTCTTTGGTTTACATTAATAGACGATGAATGAGAGCTCTTTGGTTTACATTAATAGACGATGAATGAGCTCTTTGTTTTACATTAATAGACGATGAATGAGAGCTCTTTGGTTTTACTTTTTGATGGAATGGAAGCTGTAAGTGCAAGGTTTTATCAGTACTACAGTTTCTTCTGATCATAGATTATTCTTGTGTTACAGTTATGGGTAGTTATACTTTGTTTGAAAATTAAACCTTGATTTTTCCTCTATTTCAGCCATATATAGAAGAAATTCGTAATTCTTTAAGAGGCAGTTTATTTGACAAATTTCTAGAAAGGTAAGATTTGTACACTCAATTTATTGTGCCATGGTTATATAGCATATTGTGGTCCAGAGATATATGACTTTTTTTCGGCACCATGCAGTTTGCAGTTTTTGAAGTAGTACGTTGAATGCTTGATTTACATGATATTGATTAATTTATACTAATAGAATCTTGTACCTGATTCTGTTCAAGATAGAATTATTTCAGGCGAGGGATGGTATGTATGTTAAATGTATCACGATTAGGCGATAACTGAGTCATGAGATAACATACATACCATCCCAAGACTGAGTTAATTCTATCATGAACAGAAAAAGGCCCTATTTAAAATGCTGGTAAAAGAGCTATGAAATCCCTTTAGGTTAAGCACTATTAAAAAAGCTTACTGTTCAGTTAAGAACCTTTTTGATTCAGCTATATTGAAAGTGATCAAGAAACTATATATAAGAATCAAATATTTGGATTTTAAAAAAAGTATCATTAAGAATAAAAAAGCAAGAGTTCATTGAAATTTGAGTTTTCACTGCAGTCAAGTGTTTGACGCCTTCAAAAGATTTTGTCCAGGGTCTATATAATGTTCTTATATACCTGTCTAGTTCAGGGTCTATATAATGTTCTTATATACCTGTCTAGTTCAGGGTCTATATAATGATCTTATATACCTGTCTAGTTCAGGGTCTATATAATGTTCTTATATACCTGTCTAGTTCAGGGTCTATATAATGTTCTTATTTACCTGTCTAGTTCAGGGTCTAGTAGTGAACTCATGTGGTATATATAGGATATTGCTAGCCTAAATTTCTAGAAAATTGAAAGAATGTCAGGTTAAATTAACTGTACTCTACCATAAGGTATTATTGTAGTCATTATATGTGGCAGTTATCTTTGCTCCACCGTCTGTAGTTCTCGCTGTGATATTTTGATTCTATAGGAATTACATTGACTATAATCTGTGAGGGGAGATTGCCTTTAAAAGGTCACCCACACGTCTGGGATAGACGAAGGCACAGTAATTGTATGTTTATTCTACCGGAGCATAATCATGACGATTCTGTGTAAATTAATAGTTCTGTGTCTCCCTCCAACTAGTTGTAATGACTCTGTGTTACATTGTACGTGCGACATGATGTAGTATGCACACCACCGCTACCGAGCTTCATTAAATGTCATCGGTGCATGGCTCAATATGTGCTTCATTGAGCTGCATAGAACTATTGACACATTATTTACTTTTGTCTTGTTTTAATCGAGTCATCGAACTGCAGTGATGTCGCTTCAAGTGATGATTCAGTGCACGAAGAGACAATGTTCAAATATCACATATCATTATTCAGCAACTCATGATTTTGTTTATTGCAAAAACAATATTGCTTGACTACATGAAGGTGCATTGGTTGTATTAAAAGCTTAACTTGAACCTTAAAAAAATACCATTTACTCATTGATATAATGAAACTCTGCGATTCATTCTTATTCTTTTAAGTCCATCTGGACCAATAAGATCCAAGGTGGAATTTTCTTGTACAAAATCCTGTCCTTGGGTGTTTCACATTTTCAACTTCTCCAAAACCAGTGGACCAATTTCAACCAAATTTGGTATGAGAGTCCCATTGTGAATGGGACTCTAGATTTATTAAAATTCTGGGGTCATGTGATAAGAAGGTGCTGCCAGAAGTAACCTTGTTTCATAGGAACTAAGTTTGTTCAAGGTGTATCTTTGAGGTAATAATATGTTATTGTTCTGGGGTCAAAGTTCAGCAATGTAGCAAATATGTTAAATTTTCTTATTTTCAACTTCTAAAACAAAAAGGAGAATATTCCTGACAGAATTTCCAAAATCTTGTTATTACTAGTAAGTCTAGGCCTAAATGCTTGCATCTTAAACTGCTGGACAAATTTCAACAAAATTTGACACAGATCTTATTCATATGATTGGATAAGAGACAGCATTTTAGTAAAAGAAGACCAGAAGGCTTAGATCTTCAGGTGAACACATTAAAGCCCAGTGGGCCTTTTTTATCCACATAAATATGTTGTCCATTGCAAATGTTTAGGAATCCCTTCCAGAGACTGCCAGTTTGCATTACTCATATTGGTGGCTTTATTGGTTAAATTTATGTAAAAGTAAATAAAGGAAATTGTATTTTGGCACTGATGGAAATGCCAGAGGATTCATGGCATGCGATACAGCCATCACGTACTGGATGCATGTCGCCCATTTGACACAGACCTAGCATTGTGATGTCAATTTACACGGTGGACACGTGAACACACTGTAGTCATTTTGATGTAGAAACACAACCCGAAGGCCTGCTGCCTTAATGGACAAAAAACTTAATTATACCTTTGTGACTATATACTCTCTAATCAAAACACTCTAAAAACATTATCTGTTGAAACATTGAACTAAAATTGTAGTCCAGTAATCATTTTTGTCGTCTGTAAACTATAAATTTCCATGTAATTGTAACAGTTTGTCTGTCGTTTTTTCTAAGAAAAATTGATATTTACATCGGGTTCACTTGCTAAAATGTCCACTAAAATGGTTATAATGCTGTTGAGTAGAAATACTTGTTCCCGTAAATTTAATTTATATGGTGGACATCGTGTAAATGCCTCTTTGTACCTTAGTGTATGTTTTCTTCATGTGGCAGTACCGACACTTAAATAGGGGAATAAGTTGGTGGAAGTACTTTTATGCATTGTGGGTGAATTTGTGTATATATTGCACTTTTGTGCGATATTTCAAAGATAATGATAATTTATTTCTGCTTCCACTACATTAAATATACTTTTGTCCCTTTCTAGGTCATTGTTTCTGCTAGAATACTAGTGATAGGCTAATCAACTTTTTCAGCAAGTAATTTTTAGCTTGTCTAATCCAAAGATTGATGTGGGCCTCATCATCTGTTCATATGTTTTGAATATTTCGGAATTCTCTAAAAGTTAATGACCAAATATGACCGGAGTAAAGTGTCTTATCACCAAAACAATTGTAGCTTCAAAACTATCCATAGTGGGGATTTAATTGCCCCTTGGTGCTCTGATAATTGTCCTCATAAAGTGTTAATTTGACAACATTTTCACACAGATTTTTTCATGATCAAATCATATCAAAGCATTGCTATTTCATATACAATGTATAATGTATTCTAATAGACTTAAATGCTCTTTCATAGATTTTGGGGTCAACAATGGAGATCGTTCTAGTGGTCAAAGTTGTACATCATCAAGGCTTTAATGTTATTAGTTCAAAATATTTCTTCTTACAAGTGAAACTGAATAATGCTACAACAATGACATTTCATATACATATGTAGCATCCTTGGGTGATTCTCTTAAAAAGAAAGTGAATATATGTCACCTATGTACCTGGGTCATCGTTTGGCCACATCATGTGATCAATGGTCAAGAAATCTACCTGCCTGCAATTAGATGTTAATGATAGATTTGACCTGATGTGTGTTATTGATGTTCTGTGACATAATTACTGGAAATAGGTTAAAACTGGTGTGATTTCTTAAACACATGACATTGTGAACACAAGTGATATAAATGGTGACTTGACAGAATTTATGTAACTCAAATAATCATGCAAGTTAAAAATCCTTGACAAATGGCCTAAAAAAGGCCTTGAACTATTATCTTCAAAATTCTGCATTGCCTGCACTTTTTTGTAAATGCATATAACTGTAGATGGTAAATAGAGATATCATATAACATAAAGAGGTCTATAAACAAAGTGGCTATCTTACTACTTAACTTTCAAGGCACCAGTCTCAGTCATGTAGATCTGTAACAATGATGTCCAAAATCAATGTTCCTATAATTTCATCCCATTGTTATCAAGGCTATACAATTTTTTAGTTGATGTCAATTTGTGTAGGAAGTTTACATAGATAACTGATGATATGATACAGTTGTATAGGGTTTGTACAGACTGACTGAGTACCAGTTATAGTGTTGTAATAATCTCATCTCTACATCACATTCTGTCTTCAATAAAGTATATTTTAGTTGTTTAACAAATAGGAATTAGAGCTTTGATTATATTACTTTACTTTAATTTGTCCTTGACATGGAGATTTTTAAATACATTACTTCAGTTTCACCTTGACATGGATGTATATATAGATATTTTACTTTAGTTTCACCTTGACATGGATGTATTTATAGATATATTACTTAAGTTTCACCTTGACATGGATGTATTTATAGATATATTACTTTAGTTTCACCTTGACATAGATGTATTTATAGATATATTACTTTAGTTTCACCTTGACATGGATGTATTTATAGATATATTACTTCAGTTTCACCTTGACATGGATGTATTTATAGATATATTACTTTAGTTTCACCTTGACATGGATGTATTTATAGATATATTACTTTAGTTTCACCTTGACATGGTTGTATTTCAAAAGTAATCATATTGAATACGGTATTTTCCGGATTAAAAGTCGTATCTGTAAATAAGCTGCAGTGGTACTTTTTGGGGACTTTTTGGGTTTTTGCAACATATAAGCCACGGCAGAACATGAGCCGCAAATATTATCAAAATCGCCAAGATGTACAACCATGTTGTATGTATGCCATTTGTGATCCCTATAATTTAACAATTAAAACTTTTAACAGAAACATACACAGAACAGAAATACATTGAAAATAACCACACATAACATCAAGAACTATCTAGTTTTTGAGATAAAAAAAACAATGTTAACAATACTAATTTTTGTAATAGAAAAACACAATAGTGAAACAATTTTTTGGGACAGAATTTTTAATTTCAATACACATATAAGCTGCACCTTTATATATGCTGCAGTCCTGACAGCCAGGGAAAAAAGTAGCGGCTAATAATCTGGAAAATACGGTAGTGCTTCCTGTAAAAGTTCTTAAATCATACAATCAGTAATAAGACTAGGTTTTGAAAATCTGGTGCGATGGCTTAGATGTAGATATTCGCTTGGTGATCTGGAAGGTGTGGGTTCAAATCCTGGCCACGTCAAAACCTAAGACATTAAAATAAGGTAATCTTCTCTCCCTGCTAAGAGCTCAGCAATCTGTGTATGAGGAGGACTGCAGGCTGGCTCGGTGTCAGGATAATGTGACCGAGTGAAGTGTCGTATCAATGTGTCTGCGGCCTGTCACAAGCAGACAATCCATTTCAATGACCTATTGTAGACAAGAGTTGAAGGGATGTTAAACCCCATTGAAACAAAACAAACATCAAATGTTTTGCTCTATACTGCTGACATATTGTAAGATTAATATAGGAATTGTCAGAATTAAGGACATGTACAATGGAATTCATGACACTGTAGTGAGATGTAGGTTAATTATTAAGTAAATGTAGGGAATTCAATACAATAAAATCTTATTCCTGCCATAAAATGTTTAATTGTCTATTTTACGAGGACTGGGAGATGATTCATGTGTCAAAAGTCTCTATTGACTTACATGTCTTGACAGTTTGGACCATTCTGCGATGTCTTGATTGTTATACTACAGAATAATTTACTGTTATTGATCGCTCCGGTATTGAGAGAGTAGAAATCGTGTAACGTAGTTGAAGATTAAGTATTAACAAGGGTCATGTGTAATAAAGTCATGTGATTAGTCACCCTCTTTCTATTGCTTGTACTTTTATAAGTAAAAAGGACATCAGAAGATTTTACTATCAAGCAACTTACAACTTGATCATTTAACTCAATTCCGTGTACATGAATGCATGGATGCAGGAGCAAGGTGGTCCTATGACTCATTTCTTCACCATTCATCACTTTTATAGGGGTTTAGCGTTCCTTTAACACAAGTCATAGATCATATGGAGACAGTGTCTGCTTGTGACAGTGCACACACAGGACAATTTTATAGTGCTGCCTCACTGAAATATCAAGCCGCAGACACATTGATATGATACTTCACTCAGTCACATTATCCTGACACCAAGCCATGGCAACCAGTCCTTTTTGCACCAGAAGTTCCGAGTGCTAAGCTGGTAACAAGAGGTTAATACTAACTAATTTAGCTGGGGGATTGAACCCACATCTCCAGCACACAAAGCTAACACTCTTACCACTCAGCCACTGCAACAGTGTGTCACTACTTGTGATATTATATATTGTATGTGTCTACAGTCAGCTTCAGCATTCAGATGTAATTCTTCCCTCAGAATTTTGCATATAAATGTAAGATTAACCCAGGGGTATTTAAAGTTTTTTGTTGTAAATATATTGCTATCTGATCTTTGTGATAAATGATGCTGGCCACTCATCATCATATGGTTTGTCGATAATTGAAATCCCCTACAGATAAAGCACACAATGATATAACTCTATTGCATTGTTTATGTCATAATACCACAGACTTAATATGCTTGATATCATAAGGACTTCTTCTGTATGATAAGTAAATCACAACCTGTAGCAGGATCAACTGAACATATAGAGAGAAATTGAAGACAAACAACCCTTGATAAATGTGCCCCTTTGTACCAGAAAGTAAAAACTACTGCTATTTACTGAATATTTATGTTACTTCAACAATATGCTGAATTGATTTATATAAGGTCAAACCTGCCTTAAAGGCCACCTCTTTTGAACAACCACCTGTCTTTAAAGGTCAGAATTTTCAGATCCCTTCTCTTCATATTTCACCTGAGTTGAACCTGTTTAAAGGTCACCTGTCTATAAAGGCCACTTTTCTGGGTTCCCTTGAGTGGTCTTTAAAGACAGGTTTGACTGTATGTACGGTTGTTTATGATCTTTAAGCGTGTCAGCCAGACGTAGGAAATTTGTTATTCTTTTCTAATTTTCTTCTTTTTTTATTGCAGTGAAAAATATACGAGATTTTGTCAATGGAAAAATCTAGAATTAAATATACAGGTATGTAATATGACATAACTCTACAGTTCATTATACTTTAAAGGAATAATTTAATTAATTTACACTGTCATGTGCTATATCAATGTCACTGTCATGTGCTAAATCAATATCACTGTCACATGCTATATATTAACAATTTTCACTTGTTATCAACATCATGGCATGCATGTTGGATTTTTGTTTACACATTTTTTCAATGTCAACCTAATATTCTTAAACATTTTTCTGATTTTTTAGTCCAATATGACCTTGTCAATTGAATCCTTCAACTTAATGACCTTGTTATTCAGATCCTTCAAGCTGAAGGTCTTCTAATGGGAACAACCATTTACCCTTTAAATAAAAACATTACAATTTAGTGGCCCAAGCTACAACCTAATATTAAACTTATGACCTTGTTTAGGACTCTCTTCATCTTTATGACCTTGTTTAGGATGCTTTTCATCTTAATTACCTTGTTTAGGTCACTCATAATCTCTATGACCTTGTTTAGGACACTCTTCATCTTTATGACCTTGTTTAGGACGCTTCATCTTTATGACCTTACTTGGGACACACTTAACCTTGAGACCTTATTTAGGAAACCCTTTAAATGCAAGACCTTAGGCCAAAAGAAAAAATGCTTGTGTTTCCGCTAACCCTACCAACCCTTATTTTTAGTGCCTACCCTAAAAGTTTTTAAGCCATTTTCAGACAAGCACTGTTAAAGTCAGAACCTCTGTCTCTATATATAACCTAGGTAAAAACTTAAAGTGAAATAAAAAGATTTGCCTACCTACCCTAATTTTTTTGAAGTCGTTACCGGAAACACAGTATTAATTTTGTTTGGCCTTATATGGAAACCTTGCAACATTTTGACAAGTAAGGGAAACCCTAAAATATTATGACCTTATGAGAACACTACACCATTTGCAACAATTTGATTAACAATATTATAATTATAATCAAATAGTGTAACATTCCAAAACAAAAGCATGAGGTATGAACACTGCACTATTTACAACCTTATAATTTTGTAATGGGAACACTACAACCTTACTGCAAACTGAAGATTTTGTTATGGAAATCCTACAACCATATGATCTTGCTGTGAAAAACATTCAATATTATAAAACCATAACTTTAATATCAAAAGTATGTATACATTGACTTCATTATTGAAAGAAGTTATTGTTGAAACCTTTCACTCTTTTACTTTGTGGCAGGAACCAATTTTTTGTCGACTTGCTGACCTTTAACATCATTGATGACCTTAAGCATTGTTAAGCTTTTTTGACCTCTTAAATTTCTTTAATTCCTATGACCTTGTAATTGGTTTCATTCTATCTTTGGTATGTTGTGGTAATCAGCCACACAACAGTATTGCATGTGGGCAATCAATGACAGCTTCACTCTCTGATCTGAATTTTATGATTGCTTTGAGACACTAAGAAGATTCACTTCATGTACAGTTATGCAGATTATTATTTGAATCGCATGCATTCAAACAATTGTATAATAATAAGAATGAAAGCCATCACAGACCAGGAGGTCATAAAGACTCAATCAGTCAAACCTGCATGTCGGTGATTAAGTCATTTAAAATGCATGCACAAGTAAGATTAGATAGATGAAAGTTTGAAGGGAGAAGCTTAATACAAGACACAAGAATTGCACTCAGACTTAAACTGGAAAATTTATGTACAATGGAAACATAACTGGGAAAATCGATAGAACGGTGCAGTGAAGGTTGTAGTCAATTTGTGTATCTATGTAGACTACAATCAATAGATTATAGACCTTGTACAGATTTGGGGGGATGAGAGTGTCTATGTTTGCTTATTCTGGGATTCATTGCGTGTTAAATGATATCAATCAAAACTGTCTATATTCACTTAATATAAGGGAAAGATAGGATGTATTCAAATGCATACCAGCAACAGGCCTTGAATTGTATGAACTCTATTGTTCAAACAAAGTATTTATTAATTAGTCATACTAAAAATGATATCAGCAGAAGACCTTCAATTTTATGAACTCTGTTATCCAAACAAAATTTTAAGTCATATTTAAAATGATTTCCTATACAATTTTTTTACATCAAGTATTTAGCTAAGAAAAATGTATTTGAATATCAATACAAAAAGTTATCTTTTTTGTTGTTGTCAATTATATAATTTTAAGTATTAATCCCCCAGCAGCGACTATAAACTCATGAACTAATTAACCCTGGTGCCTGATGTTCAGTCCCCCATGTTGGACTTACATCACTGCCTTCTGATGTATGAAGTAAACTATATGCAAACACCAAATATCAGACACTGACTAGGTTATGTATGGTGCTTTCATTAATTATATTGGAACAAAAACATCTCGCTCGCAATTAACTAGAAAGTATCAAAATTAAAGTAACACTTTGAAGTTATTCATCATTTGATTCCCCACACAAGTCTTTTTAAAAAATAACATTCTTCTAAAAGGTTCTGCCATTACATCATGACAGCCTGGCGATTGTTGACAGATACTGCTAATAGTTTATTGTGTTGTAAAATGCAGTTGTCTTATGTCGCTATTGTTGACAGATAGAACTGTATGTTTATTGTGCAAAAAAAATGTAAAATTCAGTTGTATGTGTTTGTGTTTTAAGTACGAGTACAAACCGGTAAGTATGTCATATAGTGTTGTACCAACACCTAGATCCACTGATCCAATCAGATTACACTTGTAGATCTTACAGATACACACATGAACACATGTATTTATATGTAGTTGGTTTGACCTCCACCAAAGGCAACTAAAAAAGGCAGAGTGTCGATCATATAACTTGTTCAAACACAACGTAGTGCTAGCGCTGGTTTAATGTGCATATGGTATATATTGCATTCTTTGGAAAAGACAGCATTAACATGCTTATTTATCACAAAACAAAAAATTTAGTCATGTGCAATTGTGTAGAGAAAATTATATCTTTATGACATAACAGTAGTGGTCATTTGCTATAACATGTACAAGCTAGAGAAAGGAAATATTGATATTTCACTTTTATCAAATTTTCCTTATAAGTTTTCGGACAAAAATGTAAAATGTTATGTTATTCAATATAATAACTAATTTATTGCCATGGTTTGTAAGAGATATGAAGCTTTGTTTCCTTTTGAAATATCCTTTCCTCTTGGGAATGTGATTTGCCTCAGGTGTACAAATTTCTATATCACCCTCAAACAAGGGCACAATAAAAGTGTAACATAGCGGCAGAAAAGTACATTTGACTCTGCAGAGATTCAAACTTTTGGTTAGGAACAAAGTTCCAGTGATTGATTTAATTGATTGATCTTGCAGTACAAACCGTAAACTGGGGGATAACTTCCCCTCTAGGACAGAGGTATCGTTGTCTCTAAATTAGATGTATATTACAAAGCTTTGAAGTGATGTAAGGGGACCAACAATTGCATTGCTATAAAACATACATACCTTGCCAAGACTCCCTAGTAAATAGGGAGACCTTGGCCTTGCTTCATCTCATGTAATTTTTACTAGTAAAGGCCTTGCTCAGACACATGTAATTTTGCTAACCAAGGTCTTGCTCTATCACATGTAATATTTGTTAGCAAAGGCCTTGCTCCAACACACATAATATTTGCTAGCAAAGGCCTTGCTCCAACACACATAATATTTGCTAGCAAAGGCCTTGCTCCAACACTCATAATGTTTGCTAGCAAAGGCCTTGCTCCAACAAACATAATATTTGCTTGCTAAGGCCTTACTCCAACACACATAATATTTGCTAGCAAAGGCCTTGCTTTAACACACATAATATTCGCTAGCCAAGGCCTTGCTCCAACACACATAATATTTGCTAGCCAAGGCCTTACTCCAACACACATAATGTTTGCTAGCCAAGGCCTTACTCAAACTCACATAATATTTGCTAGCCAAGGCCTTACTCAAACACACATTATATTTGCTAGCCAAGGCCTTGCTCCAACACACATAATATTTGCTAGCCAAGGCCTTACTCCAACACACAATATATTTGCTAGCCAAGG
>JAUMGZ010226321.1:0-21527 GCA_032359645.1 Pododesmus macrochisma
CACTAATGATGTCAAAAAGATAAAAGAAAGCCCAGCAAGATGAATATCCCATTGGAGGGATGCTACTCTGGCGTTCCCTGTAAAAGAATTAAAAACACATAACATACATTTTTTTCTTCTTTTTTCTTTCTTTCTATTTACAGTTCTATAAGACAAGGGGATTACACCGTTTAATGTTCTCTCCTTTTTTGAGACTTCAGAAACTCGATAACACGTACTATACAATTAGTAAAAATACTAAAAGTGCGTGCTTCAGTATTAAAGAACATGAGTAAATTTACATTATATAGAATTACGCCCATTATACACCCGACACAATGCCACTTATTTTAATAATAATCATATTAGATTAATATTTGTTCACATTTTATTAAAGATTCATGGAACTGTTGTCCGCACAGGTAAGCAACACACGACACTACTAACATTGTCCACATAGGTATGTTTACACTTCTTACTTTGTTACGTGTATCTGTAAGTTTCTGTATAGCAATACATTACGTATCTGACACCGAATGATTTATAAATTGTGCTACATTTTATCGGTCTCCTTCGACGTATACCGCCATCTATTCTCACCTTTGTATGCTTTTTTGATTCGTGTTGTCTTTCTTCATTGAATCAATATGAAAATTTTGAAGAATAAAGGGTTAAGAAGCGATACATTAAACAAGAAGAAATAGGATCAACAGAACAAACGCTATTGACAAACAAGCAATAGTTTATCAAAAAGTCACCTCAGAACTAATCATCCAAATGAGATTGTTTCTGTTTGGGTTACGTCAAACCAACCAAATGGGTGAGAGGACCCCACCCTTGACCCGAAGCCACGCTCCAAATCAACCGTCATCAACGGACTCGAAGGGGAAAATGAATTAAAATAGACAAGACCTCGATAAATCAAAAGCTCTGAAACAAAGAAGGAATGAGGAAAATCGTGATGGTAATGGAGGACAAAATGACATCGGCGGCTTCTTATGTATGCAACTTATTTCACAAAACTATTAGCTTCAAATGTTAATTATTTTTTTATTTGGTTAAAATTCTGTCTGAGGAAAAATGATTTTTTTGCTCAGATCTATCAAATGTAAGTTAATGAAAGTATCAATGATTGATTATAAGCTAATATAGTGTAAATCGTAGCAATGCGTGCGTGTTTTTATCACTGGGTCATTAATGCTTTAACTTTTGTATGAGATTTAGTAGTATTTATTGCACAGTTTGTGCTTTGACAAACTATACGACACTGACAAGAAACAAAACTGTCATTCCTTATCTTATCGTTTGTTTTCTTTTAATGTCACGATAGAGTATGAAGAAGACACGTCTAAGTTGTCCGCCATGGACCTCATTGTGAAAGCAAATTCAGGTATTGTATTATCAAAAACAAAAAAACGAACTTGTAAAAACAACATTTTTAAAGCTGTTTAACTAGTGTCAACTCTTCCCGTATGTATGCTTTATTCGGTTCTCCTTTAGGAGGCACACCGAATATACATTTCACTATATAACCCTTTCTTGTTACCCACACACATTATTTTGACCATTTAAGTTTTATGAAAATATATTTTCTAAACGATTGACATAAATTATACTCACGTGGGTAGTTCCGGGGAAGATTCCACATCAATTTTTATATATTTTATATCACAAAAGTTGTTAGATCTTTATATTAATTAAATTCACAATAATTATAGTACTGCTTCGGTACTTTATATAAATGAACAAATTCAGTGGAAGCTTTCGAAATGTGACGCTTTAAATAAGCATGAAGGAACATGTTTTTGCTTTTATATTTGGATTATTAGAACACATTAATTGATGTAGACTATTGGTGCATCGACTTTTTTAATTTACAGATGGGCGGAACTCCGGTGGCCTACCTTACCTGATCGAGGGGGATATTGTGCCGAATAAGGTGTATTTTTTTTAAACACACAAAACCCTAAAATGTTTAATTAAAAAACGACAATAGAACTTTCAGAACAAAAAGGAAATTGACAAACAATAGCCATGCACATCAAAAACTCATCACTCACTAGAATGAACGTGCAGACTGAGACGGGCCACTAACAGTATAATACCTCAATTTTACTTTCATTTTCTATACTTGCCATAATCCTTAAGAAAACCTGTAATGTGTGCTAAATGCTCTTCATCAAAGGTGTGCTAAACCCAAATATCCGCTTCTATAGTTCAGCATCGTAACTGCACGTACTAACTTTGAGATGTGTTTTAGTTTTGCTCTATGATATCAAGTTTTATTTTATTATTACAGAAAAGGAACGCCATCGCTGTAGATGCCTGGAAATGGAAGGATCATAAAATCCCCTACATCATCGACCCGACTGGTTTCAGTTCTGTACTATTATAATAATATTTCTATTTAATGTTTTGAATATGACAATGTCGTTTTTGATTTAACATAATTAACTGAATGATCTAATAAACTACCAATACTATCATGCTTAAATACCATTCTTTTTTTTATCATTTCTGCATAAAGATATTATAAATTGTATATATTTGTTATGTTAAATATTCGAAAATATAAGACAGTAAAATAGTGAAAACATTAGACTTTTCAAAATGGTTATTCTTTAAGAATCTTAAACGTTTGTGGTTTGAGGTCCCCTCATCTTTGGGTTAGATTGTGAGGTTAGTAACCAATTAACCGACTTAACACAACTTTCATCGAAAGATAAAAAAAAAACCCACACAAAGCCATCCTGTGGTGCTTCAAACATATGGTAACTTTTTGTGAAGTGTTTTTTGTTGTTGTGATTTAGTTTTTTTACTTTTGGTATTTTTGTATTTTTACTTAGCCAGCCCCCTGATTCATATGACATTCTTCCTAACTTAACATTTCGTTTCAATGTAGGTAGGTACGCTCTCAGGACAATACATGAAGCCATTGATCAGTTCAACAAGGACGTAGCGTGTATGCAGTACGTCAACAGAACCAAAGAACAGGATTACGTTCGTATCAACCATGGAAATGGGTAAAAATATATTAAATAATATGTGTCAATCACAATCAATGGCAAAGAAAAGAATTTCTTGATATGACAAGGAAGGGACGTGATCACAAGAACAAGAAAGTTAAATAGTAGGAAAAGTAAAGTAGAAGGGATAACACAACAAGAAGGAAAACCCATGCAATGGTGCTACCGCAGTAGCTTCTTGATCTATACTCGACCATCTTTATCATGCAAGGGGGGTAAACATATCTGCACACAGGACCATTCATATAGTGTCCCCGCCAAAGTACGCCGAACTTTGTCTACTCTTCAACCTGTACAACCAGTACAGCTTTGTTTAACCCATCTACCATGATATGATGTTGCTTAAAGGGGAGCCGAATGACGGATTATTGATCGGCAACTAAGCAAGAAGACTATCACCAGTCAAGGAATATTCCATCTCTGACTTACCTCTGTGATTTCAGTTACAAACTCATTCGAAAAAAGATAATGTGTATACGAAATTGAACACTAACGTATATGTGCTTGTAGTGACTGTTCTTATTTTTGTATGTCCTGTTTGTTATAGGTGCCACTCTTCTATAGGACGAGATGGAGGGATGCAGGATGTTACTCTAGGGGACTACTGTTACTACAAAGGGGTGATCATGCACGAACTCACACACGCGGTGGGATTTTTTCACGAACAGAATAGATACGATAGAGATGCGTATGTTCAGGTGAACTGGGAAAACATTATGGACGGTAAGTTTGCATGTTAATCAAGTGTGAGATGATCTTTTTATCCAGCAATTTATATGTTTTCTGTTTTCCATTAACCTTTTTTGAGCACGTCATTTTTTTTTTGTTCAACTGTGCTTGACAACATTTCGGGACAAGGGAGGGTAGGGTTGGTTAGTCTTCAAGATAACAATGTCATGTTCTTCAGAGAAGGCGCTTAGTTTCCAGTCAGAAATTAAGCGAGTTTTAACAACGCGACACGCAACAGATCCCAATTTTATGTTCAAGCAGAATAAATAGTAAGGCCCTTGCATTTATCCTTCCTCCCTCTTGTCTGGTATCGCTATTGCTTACATTAACGTTTCCGTCGCGCCTCTGTTCCTAGTCTGGTTAAACTTTTACTTTCATTCATTCGCTTTTCCTTTTTAAACAATATGATTTGTTATGAATAAATGTAACGTAAAATCGAACAATCGTGCTAACAAACAAACTATTCTTTATTGCATTAAATCCATTTACAATTAATGCATGTAGCAACAAGCTCTCGTATACTTAGCTACGGAACAATGATATGAAGTTTTATTAAAAAGAAGATAAAACCCTTAAAGACTCTGCTAACGCATGCAATTTAGCCCATGCAATATCAAAGATCTATAATTCAATGTTTTTGCAGGAAAAGATCGAGATTTTGGTAAAGAGTCTAAAGACATACTTGACACGCTGAATTCGCCCTATGATTATGGAAGTATAATGCACTACGGCGCCACTACCTTCACCAAGAACAGCAAGCCTACACTGAAAGCACTATTTAACGACCACGGAACACTGGGACAGAGAGATGGTTTTAGTAATGTTGATATCTGGAAGATAAACAAGCTGTATGGGTGCACTAACGGTATCGGGAACAAAAACTTGTGTCACTAAATTATACGTCAAAGCAAATTATCAAAACATTCCATTATGAAACCTTTTACTATTTGATTAAAGGAAATGAATAAATAGGAGAATATACATCGCAAAATAAAACGTTAAATTTCGTAACGAATTTTGTTCGAATAAACTGCTCTTCTTTCAGATCTTAGATGGAAAAGAAATCTTTAAAAACATTAATTTTGAAAGTTTGCCAACTATAATTAGAAATATACAACATTTGATATATGTTTCACTTATTGTTTTTGATCTGGTGCATTGTTAAGACATCATTTTATTGATTGTATGTTTTATTCTACTTGTTATTAAGACCAATGATTGTTGTATAAACAAATCCAGCTTTATTACTGTGATCTAGCATGGAAATCAGACAGTCACCTTGTTTCTTGGGCTTATCGTCCTGAACTATGAATGTTTGCTCTATTTTCAGTTCCTCTTACCACATAACTTCTCTTCTCTTCACACCATTCTTTGTTTTTCTCTTGTTTAAATGCGTCACAATGTGACCTTGCGTTAATATATATGACGTAAGCTGTATAAAAAGAAAAACCTTATGTATACGATATGCACTTAATGAATACTTTGTTGTTTCTGTTTATGAAGGAGATCCTCCGGAACCAAAATGGATGCAATACCAGCATGCAACTCAAAAACCCATCACAACCATGTCCACATCAAGTACGAGTGTTTCAACACAGACACCAACTTCCACGACACCGAAGATAATTTCCAGCACTGAATCCACAACAACAACAACAACCGTACCTGCGTGTACACCAGATCCCTCTTGCAAGTATATTTTTTTGTTTAAGTGATCTTTGGCTGAATTTTGAAAAAGTCCTTTTATCAAAGTTCATTTAATCGATGACAGAATAGTATTATAACTCAGCAAATATGAGAATATATATACATGTATATCGTTGTCAAAATGTCCAAGAGTTGCACAGTTTACTTAAATACAGAAGTGTCTAAAAGCGAACTGCTGTATGCTTCTTAGAAACATAACTTATTTTGATGTGCTCGAACAATCTAGATTTGCAGTAATCTTAAGACAAAAAGAACAACACCTAAGTTGAACCGAGACATAGAAGAAAGGCAAACTACAAATATTGCATTCACGTTTATGTCGATTTTTGTTGTCATTGTAGTGCCCCATGGAATATCCGGAGCACCGGAGAATTTCAACGTTGCTGTTTTTCGGAATTCTTTTCGTGTCTTTTGGAACCATCCTTGTTCTCAATATCCTGTCAAGGTATATAGGTATTGTCTTCAAACACTAAAACATCACCCATTTTACGGGTTTGACAACATGTTCAAACTGTCAATATTTATGCACGAATATTGAAAAAATCAACATCAATCTGAAATTGATTGTAGGGACAAAAAAGGTTTTCTGCAATTCGCCATTCAACAGTGAAGTATGGATACTACTTATTAACGTCATCTGAGTTCAAACCCTATACTTATTCCAATACAACACTGTACTGTAATGCACAGAGTGGTTTAACACCCTAACTTAAATTAAACTTGAATAAAACGAAGAGCTGTATATTCGCTGATTAGCATTCTATACAAAGTAAAACTTCATTGCCAAGAACTGATACTAGGAAAGAAAATTATTTTAATAGACTTTCTAATAGAGGTTTAGGCATGCCTCTGAAATTTATACTGGTATAGTAGGCCTACGTTTCATTAAGCTGTTGCAAGCAGACACCTTTACTATAGGAATGAAATGTGTCGAAGAGAAACCAAGTCGTCTTTAATTCAACCGACAAGGTACTAACGTCATCTGTGTTCATACCCTACATTTATTCCAATACCACACTTTAAACATGCTAACACCTCCATGTAATGCACAGAGTGGTTTAAAAAGCCTACTTTAAATCAAACTAAATTAAATCAAAGAGCTGGATGTTCGCTGATTAGCTTTTTATTTAAGTAAAACTTAATTGCCAAGCACTGATTCGAGGTAAGAAAACAATTCTAAAAGACTTTCTTAAAGAGGTTTAGGCATGTCTCTGAAATTTATACTGGTATAGTAGGCCTACGTTTCATTAAACTGCTGCAAGCAGACAAACTTCACTATAGGAATGCAATGTGTCGCAGAGAAACCAAGTCGTCTTTAATTCAATCGACAAGATTACTTGCATTATGTTCGGGTTCATGTAATACAACTCGATCAATTTCAAAGTTACCTATGAGCAAATGGCAAAATACATTGCAAAACTTTAATAAATGTTTCGAATCAGTGGATTAATTCTTCAAGACCATACTATAACATAAAGGCACCTGTTAAACTGCTAATGCTAATATGCAATGCATTATTTATTATCATTATCTTATATTTGACGTAATATTGTCAGGCTTTTGTATTGACCTACGGTCCTACTGGAGGTCAGAAAATCTCCATCCACGTTGATCCAACCAAACTGACTTACTACATATCCACGAAATATCATCCTGGTCGGAAGTACGAGATCTCCATAGCGACACAGACAGATGCTGGTGTTGGACCACAATCAAGACTTATCAGCACATATTCTGGTAACTATATATGTAGGGGTTGTTCATTGTGTGTATCATGGTTTTTAGCGAGTGTCCGAAACGTAAATGATATTGAACATGTTTAATATTCAAAGCGTCAAACATTATTTACTTTTAGGTCAAGTGGGCATTTGAATTGAGTTTTATCAGATAAATTAGTTTCGTACCGAGTGACATTAGTACGTCATTGCAGATGAGTGGTCTTCGGTAAGGTCGACGATTTCTCAAAATCTATTTGTTGGCGTACCATACAAATATCTTCTTTGGGAATAAGAACCAAGAAAAATTGTAAGATCATCGGTAAACAAGACATTTGGAATAGGTAAAATAACTGTCAATGGAGCAGTATCTAAAATTGCAAGATTACAAGTCAGCTTACAGAAACTGAAAACGATCTTTAAGCAAAGTACAGTACAATAATGAGCTAGGACCATCTTTTCATCTTAGTATGTTGGTAAAAGAGGCATGCATGAACATGTTTTATTTAAAACGTCTGTATATAATTCTAAATAATTCAGGGAAAATGGTGAAGATTGTTAGGTTTTGTTAATAGAAGCAAACTTACATCCTTATTATTGACCCTTTTTGTTCTTGAATCTTGTACGAAATCGTTTATCACAATTTTTCATGTTTTATTTTGAGATTAAATTTTTGGTTGTCCGTTTCAGTTTGCAAGTTTATATTTTGTTAGATTTCTTGGATACTTCAGCTTATTCAGACTACAGTAATGCATGTCAACGCTTTGTGTATTCTTTGATTTACAGCTTGTGGGTACGATATCACGCTGCCTGAACGGGGAACGTTTGACAAAATCCACTCGCCGTACTTCAGTCAAAAATATTACGAACCAGATGTAGCGTGCAAGTGGAACGTAACGGCGCCACAAGGTCAAAGGTGAAAAGTGGAAGTCATTGCCCTCAATATTGAAACCGGGACACATTGCGATGGTGATTTCGTGACCTTAAATGGTGCGTTGTTGTGCAGCAATATGCCTCAGAAAGGATACGTTCTGACCGAGAGCAATACCGCAAACATAATGTTTCTATCTAAACCTAGTCCTAGCAACAAACACGAAGGATTCAAAGTATCTATCAGCGTTGACGGTAAGCATAAGAAAGTACGTGTACACACATGTGCTACATGAACTGGGAATAAAGATCACAAAGCAAAATCAAGAACAAACCATACAATATCTCTAAAAGCATAATCATTAGCCTGGGATGAAGAAAGTTTTAAAGAACATTTTTAACGTCTTGAAATGTTGACATCAGACTAATTTTCGCAGAATAATATATTAATGACTTTCGTTAAAGGTATCAAACCAAAGAACATAAAAACCAGCACCACTCCAGGGTTGATCCACGTGTTTTGGGAAGCACCAGAAGATAAAGCCAGCAGTAACTACCACTACGAACTGAAGTACCGACTTATCCCAGACATACATCAATCAGCAGTAATGATCGATTCACATATGACACATTGGCCAATTAAGACAGGGACTCACTATGGACGACAATATGAGGTGGACATCACCACGGTCGATGCCGGACTTACTGGACAAAAGTCTAATATCCACATCAGAACAGGTATTTTCTTGTTGGAGAATATTGTATGCTTGGCTTTATACCATTTTTCGTTCTAATGTTGCATCTTGAGTATTGATTTTTTTTAGACGTTATTGATTTCGTTCAAAACCAATACTTAACGTTTATTTTAGGCAGTAATTTCAAAGTTATACATTTCTCCATTATTTACAGTTTAAGTTGGTAGATGTAATAAATCATATTGGTTTTATTGGTGTTCTTTAAATAACTTGAAATTCTATCTCACTTTTAAGTAAATATTTACAACAGATATATTCAATACATGTTGACAAGAAAAAATTAGTTTATATGTTTGATGGAAACAATTATTACTATACATTGAATAATCTGTAAAAAATATTGCAGCCATTCAATAAACAACAATAATTATTAATAGGTTTCAATATAAAACACACGAGGTTTGTGCGAACTCATTTTCATTATAGTAATTATCTTTCTGTTCCAGCCTGTGGGAGGAACATTAGTGTGGACAGACCAGGCCTACTGCATAGTCCCCACTATCCAAACTCGTATGAACCTGATACACTATGTGAATGGCAATTAATTGTCCATGACGGGTATCACCTGTCTTTGACTTTCAATTACCTTGACCTTCAAAATTCCCCAGACTGCTTGAATGACTACGTGGAAGTTGAGGGTATAGGAAAACAATGTTCGATTGATACTCTTCGGACAAGGACGTTTGTTCTTACGACAAAGGTCACACACGTCAAGTTTGTCAGTGATCAAAGCGTCCAGAAGAATGGAATAGAACTGAGCTATGCACAGGTACTCTTTAGTATATTTATTATCATACTTTTTGAAATGTTAAACATCTAATTTCATATGCAAAACTGCACTTGTGTTTGCTACGTTCTACCGGATCTCGCTAGTTCGTTTTAGCGGACGATTGAATAAGACATAAACTATGTAAAACTATTAAAACACACGTGTGTTTTGTATATATTCTATATACCTTCAATAATTTCATATTTTACTGAATACGAAAACAACTTAATCCATTATCAGTCACTTGACATGGGGAAACAGATATTTCAAATTGGAGAAATCGCCATTTTAAAGAATGAGGTTCCGTATCACACATATATTTCATGACTCGAACATATATATCACACACAACCTGACTCGCACATATGTATCTCACACATCCTGAAAAATTGACGAATCACTACAGTAAGATTAAACAGGTATGCAATACATGCCAAACAAGCATGATGTACACATTTTTGCATAATAAGATTTTTAGATTAATTAGAAGTATTTATCTATTAATCTATTTATTTAAGAATACTCTCTTGAAAACATATAGCTGTGTTCAAAGTGTTTGTTGTAAATTTAAATAATCATATATAAAAGTCGTTACTTAAAAAGTCTGATTAAGATAAGATGATAAACGAAATTGGCGTCTAATGAACGACGCATTTTTTATTTTAAATACTACTACTCAGAAATATATATTTGATGCAAGACTACACTTATTGTGCAAAATTAAAAAAAATACCACCGGCAGATTGGCATAATTGAATATCCTTAAACATAGTTGTTGTTTTGACATATAATCAACCCTGGTTTGCGTATTAAACTATAGTACTAATGATATAGATAAAGTTATTGTTCAATACACATAGCTTCGTGACAATTATACCATGTTCTTACATTAGGTCTCCTTACAATGATACCTGGTTATGTCCCCTTGATTTTATACATTACTGAGAATAGAAACTTACCTAGAATCACGTTATTCCCGTAAGAATCGTTGTCATCAAGTCAACAATAATACTGAAAATAAACAACCGCTGAAGAATACTGCTATTTGACTGTACGTGTAACACTTTAAGGCCTTCCAATATGTTTGGATCCATTAATAATACAAACTTGCAAACTGAATCTGGCTTCCAACAAAAATATAATCTACAAGAGCCAAAGAAACAATTCTCTGTGTTAAAGATTCCTTGCCTAGTTACACATCAACCGTCACCCTTGGATAGAAAGTAGATTAGAAAAGATCTAGACTAAGGGAAGGGGTGTGTGGGGTTGCAAACAAGTCTGGTGGTTTGGACAATATCAGTCACTAACAGGTTTCTGATAATTTAATGTCTGAAACTAATTTACGTTATTCACAAAAATATTCCTTTTTCGGGTAAACGAAATTGTAAACTTTATCAAAATTTGAACACGTATACAAAATAATACACTGCTTTCCAAATTCAATACCTTTATATTTAAAGCATATTATTGATATTTTCAATGCTTACTTCCATTATATAATGAACAAATTTAACCACTGAAATAGGTTATTTGTGTTAAAAAATTATTTGATGATCAGTTATATTAAAAAAAACAAAACAGGACGGGTAGACTCGACAGAACAAGAGACATTATTTCAAGATTATTTTTATTTTTCCCCTTTCAGATTCCAATCAACTAGGCTTGCTTTCATTGACATTAATGCCATCGTCAATCAGTGCATCAAGACGAAGATATCAGTTGATTTTTGTTGAAATTCAGTATAGTTAAATAACCATATATTTACACTAGTTTTGTTGTTAATATTGTTTTATCATAACTTTAAAATACTTCAAAATAGTTACAATTAAATGTGATTAAGATACCGCAACTTCAAAGATGTTGTATGCAAACAAGAACATTGATTGAATCCAATAAATCTATTAAAATTAGCATACCAACGTATTTTGGTTATGATCACTGGTTATTCACATTATAAGTGTGTAAAAAAGGAAATGTATAGCATCAGCATAAGCCAATGACCAACAAACGATAGTCACACTAAAACGTCATCACCAGAATAAACGTCTAAACTGAGGCGCGTCACAAGAAATAAAAGTGACGTCAATCCAACCAAAGTGGTGAGAGACCATTGCCCGTGACCCAAAGCCAAGCTACAAATCAACCGCCGTCATCAGACTATAAGGGGACAATGAATATAAAATAGACAATCTCCAGATGAACAAAGGCTAGGGCGCCAAAAGGGTTAGTAGGCGATCCCGGTCAAAGATCAGAAGATATAGGATCATTAGAATAAAGGTAATTGACCAACAAACAATAACTGCTTCAAAAAAGTAGTAAATTCGAAAACTAAGACGAAATTCTTAAGTCCATGGACATTGGCAAACAAAAGGAAAACGTTGGACGCACACAGAAAATTATTATATTGATATATATATATATATATATATAATCAAAGACACACAGACTGACTGACTGACTTTTGCATATGTGAAATTTTTTTTATTGTAAAAGGAGTTATTGACTGACTGATTGACTTACTAACAATGAATTAAAGGGGATGCCGAAATATTAAAGCTGAAATGTATATCAGTCAAGCACATAAATTAAGAATTCGGGCAAGTATGAAGCCAAATTAATGACTGGTAGAAACTCAAACTATGATGCAAGGAAATTCAAACTATAACGTAGGGATTATGTCTATTATTATATCAGAAACAGACTTGTCAAATCCCCCACTGTATCATGATGGCGAACATAAAACTTCCTGAAAGCAGACCGAAGTCTGGGTAGTGTATAACCCTGCCTCAAAAGCTTGGATGTCAACAGCAGTCCTCTAGTGACAAAGTATCGGTAGTGGAACACGCTCTTGAATAACGAATTAGCTGCGACACATAAACCCCAAAAGCAGGTGAGGAGGGTATGTTGCTGCTTAAGAATGGGAAGTTGACAAAGGCTAGGGCGCCAAAAGGGTGTAAAGAGATCCCGATGTAAGATAAGAAGAAATAGGATCAACAGAATAAAGATAATTGAAAAAAAACCCAATAACTTCGGAGAAAAAGTAGTAAATTCGAAAACCAAGACGATATTCTAAAGTCGTAAGTCCATGGACATTGGCAAACAAATTGAAAACGTTGGACGCACACAGAAAATTGTTATATCAATATATATATATATATATATTATAATATATATAATCAAAGACAGACAGACTGACTGACTAACTTTTGAATATGTGAATTTATTTGTGAATGGAGTAATTGACTGACTGATTGACTTACTAACAATGAATTAAGGGGGTTGCGGAAATATGAAAGCTGAAATGTATATCAGTCAAGCACACAAATTTCGAATACAGGCAAGTATAAAGTCAACTTATTGACTGGTAGAAACTTAAACTTTGACGTAAAGAAATTCAAACTATAACGTAGGGATTATGTCTATAATTATATCAGAAACAGACTTGTCAAATCCCCCCGACTGAATCATGATGGCGACAATAAAACTTCCTGAAAGCAGACCGAAGTCTGAGTAGTGTATAACCCTGCCTCAAAAGCTTGGATGTCAACAGCAGTCCTCTAGTGACAAAGTATTGGTAGTGAGAACACGCTCTTGAATAACGAATTAGCTGTGACACGTACACTCCATAAGCAGGTGAGGAGGGTATGTTGCTGTCTAAGAACGGAAAGTTGACAATGGGAAAACTAAAGTCGTCACGTTTGTCTTGTATAATACGTATATACCCCATTGCTACCAACGCTTGGAAATTACATTGACAATTTGAATAAGAGAACAGTCGGTTTCCTATACATATGAATTTTACTAATTTATGAAAGGCTAAAATCTGACGATCAATAAATAAACAAAAAAGAAATTTCAAAATAAACTCAATATCTATACTACTTGCATAACTTATTCTGAGTCAGTACACCTAACAATTTCAGATGTTGAGAAAGTTAAAATGCTGATGGTTAAATGTTTGAGATCCAAACCTTTCTTGGTTACGTTGAAAATATGGATCACTGTTATTAGATTTAACCACATCACCAAATTCGTCGAAAGAATGTATAAGTGCGTTGTACGTTAGTCTTAGGCAAGCATACTTTTGTGATGTATTGTATGTGTTGCTACTTACCTTTGGAATTTGGTTGGAACTACTTGCTCGTTAATCCCTTTCATTTGAATGACATTCTTTGTTACCTACATGTACCTGCATGCACCTATAAAGGTTCCTGCTTTGATGAAAAATAAATTACCACACATGAAAAACATGATGATTGATTGGATATTGATTTCATGGTTTTACTAGTTATCTGTGCATTTATATATTGCTGCCAGTTATCTGTGCATTTATATAATGCTGTACAACTTTAAAATACATGTATAAGTAATATGAACATATTTCAATGTATCAAGCAAATCCCAAATTCATAAAAACTATTGGTGATTAAAGAAAGGTTAACTGCTAACAATACCCGTTTCTTTATTATCGTAGCACCTACTATTCACAAAAGTATAATATTGACCGATACATTGATGTACATTAAAAATACATGAATAATATGCGATCCAACGTTTAATTCAAGGCACCGATAATGTAGGATTGATTGTGTCCGCATACTCAGATAGAGTTACGTATGAGAACACACCGCCATCAGAAGGCTGGATACATGTTGGTCATCCGAATTACCATTTGTCATATTTATCATGTGACGATGTCAATGTACACTGGGGAGGATTTTCTGACCTTGAGAGTGGCATTATGATGTACGAAATAGGATTCGGCAGCACGTCATTTTCGGTTGATGTTGTACCATACCATCGACAAAATGGATATATGTATCATCTTCATATTAATGACCAGTTTAACGAAGGTTATCGGTATCATGCATTTATAAAAGTAAGTTGTATATTTTTATATTTTTATCTATATATTACTCCTAAATTCAAAATAATTAATTGTGTTACTTTGTAAGTATGTAGACGTATCTGTGACACTGTACTAACAGATGTAAAACAATCAACAACGTTTAATTCTTTATTGATATACATTGTATAACTGTAACTCTCAGCCATCTATCAACACTGTGCTTGACAACTTAGAGAGGTTTGAGTGTCTTGATGACATGGAAACAATTCAGACTAGAGTTTATGCTCTTGTTAGGGTCATCCAAGTCATCCAAGTTGAATGAACGATGACGATCCCCATGAAACGTTCGAAATAGGAGTAGGAGGAAACGTCGTGGTTACATGGGCTCATCCACCTTTCGGTACTAGTTGATGGTTTCCTTTTTCAGTTAAAACATGCATATTTGGTTCTTTGTTCTGTGTAAATCCAACGTTTTCCTTTTATTTGCCCATGTCCATAGACTTACGGCTTTAGAATATCGTCTTGGTTTTTTCGAATTTACTACTTGAGCATACCTGAAGTTGTAGTAACTGATAGAATCTTAATATGTGCATCAATAATACCAAAACGTCCACTTTCCACGTACGCTGGTCGTGTAAGATTAAGTTGTGGTATGTTGACTTTGTATTCATACAAGATATCTGTCTGAAGTGTATCCACTTGGATGTTTCCATAGAAATCCTGCTGGTTCTCACAATGGGTTGTCCGACTTGGTGGTATCGCTGACTGTCTGTAGTCTTTGCTGAAAGCTATGGCTCGCATAGTACATGTGTCTAGTTCCAGCTTTGCGGCGGCTGAATTTAAAAGAGTACATTACAACGTATATCAAAAGTGTTTCATTAATGAAACAGATATATTTCAAAATAGCCAACTCACGACTTATGATATGAAACTTGAAACAAAGCTGTAGAAAGTAATCTAACATTGAAACTAGCCGTGACTGTAAATATAAAAATGCAAATTTTTGACGGACAACTACGTGTACATGTAGCATTTTAGTGGAAGGTAGATTAAACCAACGAGTAAACGGTGCACCAACATCACCATGGCATGTTTGAATACAAATATTGTTATATACAGCCAAAGAAGTGTATAAATACTGATTTTCATCAAAATATTTTTCAACATCTCTGTACAGCTTTCAAAAATAAAGTAAACGAGCTTAACATCTCTAACCAAAATACCATCGCCAAGGAAAAGGACTAACACAATTGTTTTTTCCGACCTAAAAGAAAATATTAAAAATACCAGAAACATCACTTAACAAATAATTCTAAACACTTTTTTCACTTACTTTTTTCTGATTATAGAATCACTCTTACTGGCATAGACTTTGTCATTGCACATCTTCTAACAATACTACTGGGACTCAATGAAGGGCTCCATTTGAAAGCTCCCTATAACGAGAAGGCTGGGTCCTGATATCTGTCCTTCTGGTTGTTAGTTGGACTTCGCGTTGTTCTTTATTTCTGAGCTCACACTGCTGTTATAGCAATTACTTAAGCCAATTTAGTTATTTCCCCCTGACACAAAACTGGGTGAGTTTTGCTCTCCTAGGGTCACTAATCCCTTCCCTTTTCCCCCCCAGGCAGTTTAAATTGGCTTAGGTGTTGCTGTTGTAACTCTGCGAGTACATTGATTGTTCATCAATGTCATTTTTCATATACTTAACTTTATGTGGAATCTACGAATCTACCACGTATTAGCTAATGTTTTCAGCTTTATGCTACTAGGTTGTGTTCAATTTTCATGTATCCAATCGCCTTTTGTAAATATGTATAAACGTTTTACTCGTTTGAATTTTTATTGACAATTGATGTTTGCAGTTAGTTGTTGTGATGATTTACAGCTCCATGAAGTGTATTTTTTAAATTTTTAAATGTATGTTTGTACTTAATGCTACTAGTCTAATGCGGGAAGTGGTAAGGTTGAGGCCTCAATAACCGGTTTAACCACACCGCCTTATTTCGTGCTGGGTGACCGTCCTAAGTCGGTCGTGATGGATTACTACTCTTGATGCTTGTTTTGATGTCGATTTAATTAATTACATTCCTATGCTTCATTGTTTGACGCAGTTATTGTTTGTTTGTCAATGTCTCTCGTTCTGTTGATCTTATTCATACTGTTCTTTAGAAGTGCATGACTGACACAACAACAACATCCGATGACAACAGTGTACATTAAACGTGTTTATCATTTACACGTTTTGTAAAGTTTTTAAAATTAATGACATTTCTTTATTACATTAATTTTACCAAAATTAAATAAAAAATAATAAAAAAAAAATTGTTTGTATATTGAATTTCTGTGTTAATTCAAAATAATGAAGAACACGACCAGTTCATCATATAAGTGACGTATTTATCTTTTTAGTACATCTGGACCAAAGGTTTTCTCATACAATTTCTGTCCGTCGTCCGTCGTAAACTTTTCACGTTTTCGACTTCTTCTCCTAAACCACTGGACCAATATTATCCTAACTTGGTAGAAGTAATTGCTGGGGAGGGGAATTAGGATTTGTTGAATTGAAGGGGCTCGGACCCAGGGGACACCACTAGGGGGACAAAAGGGGGAAAATTTGTCCAAACTTAAGAATCTTCTTTGAATAAAGTAAAAGGCCTAGAGATTTTAATTTATTGGTATTTTAGTAACTTAAAGGCATAGATAACCACGTTTGTTCAAGGCGTGACTCTTGGGTAAAAAAAAGGTTATGCTTTTGGGGGTCAAAGTTCAACACTTTAGCAAATATGTTAGCTTTTCAAATTTTTGACTTCTTGTCCAAAACTATTGGACTAATTTCTTCCAAACTTGGTAGAAGTCATTACTTGGGAAGGGGAATTCAGATGTGTTGAAATGAAGGGGTTCGGGACCCAGGGGAGCCACTTTTGGGACCGAACAAAACTTTCTTGTAATAAACTAGAAGGCCCTGAGCTTAATTTTTTGGTATGTAGTAACTATAAGACATGGAGAACCAAGTTTGTCAAGGCTTGACCTTAGGGTCAAAAATAGGTAACGCGATTGGGGTTAAAGTTCAACACTAAAGCAAAAACTTAACTATTCACATTTTTGACTTCTTGTCCAAAACTAATAGACCAATTTCATCCAGACCTTGTAGAAGTCATATCTGGGGAAAGGAGTTCAGATTTGTTGAAATCGGTACCCCGGGAGCGCTATTTTGGGGGTCGAAAGGGGATACCATTTTAAAAATCGTCTCTTAATAAACTATAAGGCCTAGAGCTGAATGTGTTGGTAGGTAGTAACATTAGAGCATTGAGAACCAAGTTTGTTCAAGGCTTGACCCTGGGGTCAAAAATAGGTTACGCGTTTTGGGATCAAAGTTCTCTCTTGTGTCCATTAATGACATAATCTTCGAGCAAGATCTTGGGTTCAGGACGGGATGTCTCACACAGAGTATTGGCTCTTTGCATGTTTTAGACTGTATGTTTGTATTCAACAATAAAAATAAAAAGTTGCTCGAGAACCAAGTAGCTTATTTTATGTGGCACATTATAATCAGTGTACATAGACTTTGTCGAAATATAGGTTTTCGTTTTTCCACACATTATGTCGAACTGTTTTGAGTGATGCCTGACATTGAAGTCGCAGTCAGACACTCCTTGCAATTAAGACCATTAACAAAATGTGTTTAGCCTGCATGTGAATTTTGAAAAGGTAAACGGTATTTAGATGTACAGTGTTGATGTAGATCAAAGATCAAGGGTGTGGCAGTTCCAAATTAAGTGGGTGGTACATGTACCACGCATACCACGACCTTTTAGTCTCGTGCAATATGCACAAGCGTTTAGAAATAAGGTTATGCGGTGCAACGGAAAATGCAAATTATTTATGCATTAATATTTGATAAAGTTTTGTATATGGTGCATTCAAGTGGTTACTGTGGCACGTGGTCTAAATATTTGAGTTTTGTATATGTATATTTGTGCGTATTTAATATTGTAAACCTGAGAAAGTTTGAGTTTAAATGTCAAATTTGGTATGTAGTATTGTAAGGTGTTTAAAACAACGTTTAAGTTGTTCTATGTGTGAGAGGAAGTTTTGTTAATGAGTCATATAAGCGAACAGTGTGGTTGACTCAGCATGTTCACAAACACAGCACCATCTACGTCAGCGTTATGCAAAATATAAATTTCCAAACTTAGGTATTGGTGACAATTAATACCTGTCAAAAGTTTAACTAACTTGTAAGAGTAGCAAATAGCGCCTGTCCTACAGGGGAACTCAGCATAGGAACAAACACAGCACAATATACGTCATTGTTACATGTATATGAAGACTTATGCAATTAAAATTTGGAATAAGTGACATGACACTTGTCAAAAGTTTACTTAATTTGTAAGATTAGCAAACAGTGCCTGTTCCTGCAGGGGGAACTCAGCATGGGAACAAACACAGCACCAGCTACATCAATGGTATATGAAGACTTATGCAAAATATTGATTTCCAAATTTTAAATTTCAAATTCGGAGATAGTGACAATTAACACATGTCAAAAGTTTACTTCATTTGTAAGATTAGTGAAGAGTGTTTGTCCCTACAGGGAAACTCTGCAAGGAAATAAACACTGCAACTTCTACAAATAATTGTTATGTGTTGACATTGTTTACATTATTTGATGTGGGAGAACATTTTTGTCTAATTTGTAAGATTAGTTGAAGGTGCAGGAGAAATTGGCCTTGGGAACAAACAGTGCCCCCACTGATGGATTTCACAATAATGACATTTAAAATAGTGTACATGTATATGAGCTAACTTATGTTAAATCTATTTTGACTCCATCGTGACTGAAGGTCCAAAGTGGACTTTTCTCATATAAATCCCCATCCGTCATCCGTCGGCGTCGTAAACTTTTCATATTTCCGACTTCGTCTCGAAAACCACTGGACCAATTTCATCTAAACTTGTTAGGAAGTATTCCTAGGGAAAAGGGATTCAGATTTGTTCAATTGATGGGACTTGGCCCCCAGGGGGTGACACATTTGGGGCCAAATAGGGAAATATTTGACAAAATTTCAAAAATCTATTAAAAATAAACTAAATGGCTTAGAACTTAATGCTAAATGTTATGTAGTAACTTAAGGGCATGACGAAACAAGTTTGTTCAAGGCGTGACCCTGGAGTAAAAAAAGGTTACGCGTTTTGGGGTCAAAATTCAACACTACATATATACGTGTACATCGTAAAGTGCAAACTAGGTAACACATATTATCAGGTGGGGATATCCAGGCCCGACATAGCGCGTCATATGTATAATTATGCATGCGAAAAGTTATTCATAGACACATGAAGTTACACGTACATTATACATGACATGTATATTAATGTTAGCATTTGTGAAAAATAGCTGCTAATACATGTAACTGCAAAAAGGTCATCTCCTTTTATTGACTAAAACACTTCATCGGTGAACTGTTTAATCGGCCTAGGTTTAAAAACAAAACATTTAATCGTTTGTACAAAAAACTTAAGCTGTATTCGATCTTTACTAAAAATTCAGATACAAGAGTTTTGAGATCAAAAAAGTATTTAACAGAACAAAACTATTAAAGTTTGATAAATACAAAAACTTGACTTTAAAAAAACAACTTACAATACTGGCCCATTATCATGAAAAAACATTTGTATGCGTGTTTTACATGTAATTATATTCTCACTTTTTGTTCAATATACGGCGATATGATAAACTATCACGACCTACAGACAACATTTCCCCCCGTTTTGTGAAACATTTGCACATGTTTGTAATTTTATTAGTGTAATATAAATTCCCTTTTTATATTTGGTTTTTCGATATTTATGAACTTGTGGTACTTAAGTATGTGTTGCTTCTTGTATTAACTTCTTTAAAGACAACATCAAAACTGAAATTATATATTTCTATTTCCATTTCGTATTTAAGTAAAAATAGAGTATGAAGTGTAACGTTGTCGCATTGGGGAAAGCATCTTCCCTGTTCCCTCCATTTTACTGCTGTGTTTTCTCCTTTGGCCTTTTTTTGTGATATGACTTAAAAACTGTTGAAGTGATGTAAAGTTAGGAAGATTGAAATCTGTATCAGAAGGACTGATAACCAAGTAAACACCAGCAAACATCAACATTACAATAACAACACATTAAGGTACATAACAAAACTTGTTGATGACAGCTACTACAACAGAACGACGAGGGAACGTACAATGCAAATGCAATTAAAACAAGCGGTCCATTGGGCCTTGATACGCTCACCCGAAGCTCTAAGCATTCTTGGTCATTTTTACCCAATTTTGTGATATATTCCATCATTTGAACAATGTGTGTTTATTTTACATGCAAGCTTTAAACTCTATCCCTTCTAGCTTATTTGAAGATTTTGTCAAATTTCTCTTCTTTTGATACCTAGTTGCACCCCTTGTGGTGCCCTGTGGGGCCGAGCCCCCTCATTGCAACGAATCTGAATTCCCATCTCCATTCCAGGTTTGGTTGAAATTGGTCTAGGGGTTATGGAGAAGGAGTTGAAAATGTTAAAATCAATATATTTGCTATAGTGTTGAACTTTGACCCCAAAACGCGCAACAAAATTTTGACCCCAGGGTCACACTTTGAACAAACTTTGGTCTATACGCCCTTAAGCTACTACATACAAAAACATCAAGCTCTACTATGGCCATCTAGTATTTACGATTTTTGAAATTTTGTCATTCCTGAATTTTGCCCCCAACCCCATCATTTGAAAAAATCTGAACCCCTTGCCCCAGGGATGCCTTTTACCAAGTTTAGCTAAAATTGTCCAGTAGTTTCAGAAAAGGAATCGAAAATGTGAAAAGTTTACAAATATGCAATAGGGTTGAAATTTGATCCCCAAACGTGTAACCCATTCTTGACCCTAGGTCACGCCTTGAACAAACTCCATGCCCTAAAGTTAATACTGCACGCGAGAGCGACAATGAGAGAGAAAGTACAGTTGTTTTCCTAGTTCCGTCATTTTCCCAGTTCCGATAACGCTGAAATGCATGTATTTATTTCTTTTAGTGCATGACTAATATTCTACTTTTGATTTATGATTAACTTTAAACATATATTTAGGAATACAAA
>JAUMGZ010226322.1:0-11226 GCA_032359645.1 Pododesmus macrochisma
GTAATTCACACAGAGATTTGGTTCCTTCCTCTTATAAATATCATATTTATCGGAGGCATGATTCAGGTTGCATTTTTTGTATTCTTCACATGCACTGTGAAGGAAATGTATAATCCTCAGCTGTTGTTGCAAAAATATGGAGAAAGGTACATAAAGAACGGTCCCACCCCCCACATTAATAATTTGGTATTTAATATTTGAAATTTCTGATGACATGAATTATTACCAAAATAAGATCTTTAGTTATATTCTAAGACTATACATTTTTACAAGAATAAAACATCATTCTCTCACATAGGGTGCTAAATGTGTGCATCACTGAACACCATCTGTGTAACAATAGTTAATCCCTTTTGCTAACTCACGCATACTGTGTTCCTTCCATTCAATTATAATGGGATGGGACATGAGATTTGACATTCGGGATCAACTATTGTTCTAGGAATCCAGCATGGCGTTAGTTACACTATCTGTTTTAATATACACAAGTAATCAGTGACTGGAAATTGCTACAAGCAGCATTAATGTGTCTAATGTCTCTCACTTTGTATAACTATTTTGAAAAGTTTGTGATTTTTCTTTCATTAATTAACAGTAACAATGATTTTCAGGTTTAACCATTGCTCTTCTATATTTTGTATTTTTTATGTTCTTTTTAAAATATAAAATGATATTAGATATTGAATTGTAATTAAAAAGTAATTGAAATAACAATATATTTTCAATGTTTTAACTACAATTATAATTACATGTAATTGAGAAAAACATGAATTACAAAATGAACCAATTTACTTGAAAAAATGTAATTCATTACATCAATTACAAATTACAATTATCCAAGCACTGCTGCTTGAGGTCAACATTTCGGCAAGTTTAAGGTAAGGTCGAAATAAAAAAAAATAGTCGTGTTTTCTGCTCATGTACCTGACCTATGTTTAAAGCCGACAATAAAGCATTTTATTGCAATTTATTGCGCTGGCTAACAAATCCAGAAAAATAAGTATCACCTGCCCTTCAATTGGTTCCTAATGCTCCTTGTTCACACAATATCATCAGTATGCAATATTTAAAATGCTATCAAATCGATCGAGTACATGTTTATAGTCAATAAATTATAACATATAAACCATATTTAACTGTATAATACATCTTTCCGAAACATAACATACAAAAACATATTAGATATCTTGACATTTTAATAATCGATGAAAAATAATATGATAAATAATACACATCAGTTGACTGTTTAACGTAAGGCATTTTTTGCTTTATAGCTCAGATTTACCGAGGTATTGTACATTCTAAATAAATATTCTCTATAGCGGCCATTATTATGTAAATTGAAAACATAATGGTATAACTGGTATATTTATATTCCCTTCCAAACTGCAATTTGTTTCTTTTGTTATGTATATACCGTGTACATGTTGTAATTTTGTACAAGTTTTAACGTGTATGGTGTCACTATGCAAGTACAACTTGAACAAAATTCCAGGTGATATCAATAATAGCTGGTACGGGTAGATAGCTATATATTTTATATATGTAACTGTGACCTGTAGTAAGTTTTTCTCACATGTTTGTGCTAATGGGCTTGTCAAAGTAGGTTTGAAGTCAACATGAAATTTCTATCATCGATAAAAATTAAATGATAAATAAGAAACATCAATAATTTGTTTAATGTAAGGCAGTCTTTGGCTTTTTGGCTTAGGTATACAGAGGTTATGTACATTTGTAATCAATATTCACTATAGCGTTCATAATTGACGGCTGTTTTGAAGCCAGATCTAGAGTTCGAGACTATTGGTTCTTTCCTCTTATAGATACAATATTAATGTGAGCCATGCTTCAGATTGCATGTTTGTATTAAACAATTATTTGGGTATTTACTGTGTATAAGGTTATTGTTGAAAATTGAAGATGCTCGATGCTACTGCTTTTAATAGTTTGGATTGTAAATTGAGAACATTCTACAGTTCAGTGCCAATTTGTACAACACTCATGAACACGTGTTTATTTTATGGTAATTCACTTCTTTACTATGCCAGTATATTGTTTATTCCCAAAAATGGTTACGCTTATTCCCCAGAACTAAAAGACAATCAAATTACTTTCACTCTAACTAATCATTTGTCATTATAGTCTTAAAAAGTGAATATAAATGCTCAAATAAAAAGGTTACGATAAATCTTCTTTAAAACAACTGAGGGATTCTTTTTTTTCCCTAAATTAAATTGAAAATGCAAACTGTTATGATAAGATGAAGAAAAAACATATCGATGCAATCAACACGAATTGGAATTTATTGAGAGGTGGAAGTCGCTTGGAATAGAAGCATAGTTTGTATAATTTTGTTCCTTCCCGAACTGCAATTTGTTTCTTTTGCTAAGTATATACCGTGTACATGTTGCAATGTGTACGATGTATAATGTGAATGGTGCCACTGTGCAAGTCATAACTTGTACACGATTTCACAATTTTAGGTGGTATTAATAATAGCTTGTGGGTAATTCACAGAGTTTTGGTTCCTTCCTCTTATAAATATCGCATTTATCGGAGGCACGATTCAGGTTGCATTTTTTGTATTGTACGGGTATAAAGCTGAGACGTTGGTCAGATGTTGGTGTCGATTTTGGTAATGTCATAAATGTGTAAAATTATAGGAAATACAATGTTAAAAACGACAAATAAAAGTATTGAAATAAACCTCGTGTTGCATAACAGAATAAAATGCAATTTTACTTTTCAATATGCGTAATGCTATTTTCAATTCATAGAAATTTACATTTCAAATTGAGAACATGATTTAATGGTCTTCTTTACTTAGGATTATGCAGTTATTCTTATTGTTCAATGCACCAATAACAAACAAAACAGATTGAGACGGAACGAGTGCTTTTTTTCTTCTTTTCAGTTAAAATCTTAGTACGTTTTTCTCACTCTCTTAAAAAAATAGAGAAATAGAGAAAAATATAATGTGCTCACAACGAGTCTGTTTTGTCATTTTACAATTCTATGTATTTTCCGTTTGCTTTAACTGTATAGTAGTCAGAGGTAGAATCGTCGCATAGCACTGCACATACGACTTACGGCTGCTGCCACACTTGGTTCTTCACAGTCTTCTTTATTACTATTGGCTTCATCGACAATGCTTCGTCGATAGTTGTTTCATACGTATTTTCAAAAATCCGCCCATCATTTCAGAAAACTGATAGTTACCGATGTTTCTAATAATACAATCATCACACCTATAATATGACAGCTGCCGCACGTATGTTATTCCATCAATATCCGCAAGTAACTGATACACAGCTCTGATTCCATGGACTGGTTAATATGAAATTGTAGATCGTGATAAATCTGCAATAAATCGAAAAAAGTCTTCTTGTGCAAGAGAATTAATATTTCGGTACTTGAAGATAATTGTCACCATAATTGTAAAGAACTGCTGTTATTTGAATAGTGGCTTTTCCCTGAGAACAGCAAGATCGGCTTTGTTTTTATTTTTTTTATAAAATTTTTGATTGAAAAAAATCCTCCAGTCGCATCTTGCGTTCCTTTAGCGTGGCTTGTGTCATAGCAGTTTCGAATCATCTGTTGGTAGGCAAATTCTTTAACAGGCGATACAAACTCACAAAAACATGTTCTGCTTTTATACTGGCATACACATCCATCACAAAATTCATGCATTACCTGTGTGTGTTGTAAGATATAGAGGACAGATATTCAGAAACATATAATTGGCACTGATGAGTAAAGAATTGCTCATGTATTGCATCTGGTGAATAACGAAAAAATGTTCTGTTATAAAATGTGGTTCCTCCTCTGTACTGTCAATCCCATCAACTTGAATTATCGCGTGTCTGTATAGACGAGGTGCGCGAATTGAAACGTTTGTCGGCTGAAAAAAACTGGATTGCAGCTCGACTCTCTCACCACATTTATAATATTCGGAGAAATCACGGACAGTAACACAGTGCCCGTGATAATCAAATTTTTGCCATTTTGCGCAGACGTTATGAACTGGAAATGTTTTTAAAGAATATTTTGTATTGTTTTACTAACTGCAATTTTCTCACGGATCCATGTTTTGTTTGAATGTTTTGTTACTTGAAATATTCCCAAGTTACATCCGGCGAATTGTGATCTTATTAAGTTCTTCCGACAATAATTCCAACCTACTAACTACGCATTCTTCACAAGCGCGATCGAGACTCACTTTCCTGTTCATGCCATTAGTTTAGCTATTGATTCAAATATATGATTTTGCTGTTCTTCTGAGCGATCATTATTCAGTGTTTGTCTGAAGGCCATGCGATCCTTAAATACATATTTTATTTTAAAATGATATCTATTACAACATGTAAATTGTAACCCTATATTTTGGTCGCGCTGAACGCACAAGGAAGGGCTCACATCTTTCAAATATTGTTTGCGATATCTTAAGTGATTGGTTTTTCATTTTGAATTCTTGATTAATCTCGGTTTTAGTTTTCTGAAGTATTTGTGCTGAATGCGATATGTACTTATTTACGCTAATTGCGCTCGCGCTTGATATTTTTGTTATTGCCCGTTGGTTGCGAGCTATCTGGATGGCACACCAAATCATACCCAAGTTTCCTTGTATCATCAGAAATCTTGTCGGACCGTATTTTACGCTTTGTAAAAGTAAATGATGTCCACTAGCAATTCTTCTCAACGGAAGCCCTTACTTTTTGGCAAAAGTTGTTTTACACCATGACTTTTTTTATTTCATCAACGGACACAGATGCTATAAAAAAGGAAATTTACTGCGGCACTTGCGCCACCGGTTGTTAGATATTTTGCCTTTGGCAAGGACACTTTATATCCTGAATAACAGCACTGCATAGTTTGTTATCTCATAGTTCCTCGGGAGGAGTTATTGTTTTCTATTTCCGAAGGGATTGTACAACTGGAGATGTTTTATTTTTGTAATGCAGCAAGCACCGCTGCTCTTCTAGATTGGGTTTCCAGTGGAACGGCTTTCATCTTTTTAACAGCCCTGGACTTTTGCATTGTAAAGTTATAGTCTTCAATTTCTCTGAGTGATTGCTCCATTCTTTTTTTCGTCCACTAATTTCATGATTCTGTCTCTGCTTTATTATTTTTCCTTAGACGTTCTAGCCTCTTTCGTTCAGCAAATTATTTTGCTATAGTATTTAAATCTAAGTTCGACCCATTTTTCTTATTTCTATGACAAGAGTCTGTTTTTTGTTGTCTTTTTATGTATTTTCTGTTCTCTCTATTTAATCTCAGTCTTTCCTCTGTTGATAGTTTACCTAAATAATGCAGTAAATAGGACGTAAGTCTACTATCTTGGGTTCGACTCCAGACGGCGTCACGCTTAAAGGATTATAAACGTTCAGCTTGCTAATTGAACTCGAAGTATCAAGGGCATTACACAAAAAACAGTATGAATAGGATCAACAGAACGAGAGGCATTGACAAACAAACAATAACTGCGTCAAACAATGAAGCACCGGAATGCAATTAATTAAACTGACATCACAACAAACATCAAGACCAGCAATCCATGCGGACCGACTGATGTCAAACAAAGCAAAAAAAACAAATGGCTTTCAAAAAAGTTAGATACAAAAATGAAAGGAGATCGTGTAAAAACACGAGGAGTGGAATCAAAAAATCAATACATTAATAAACAAACAACAGCCACATCAAAAAATTCAGCACAAGCATAAACACTAAATTGACGTCACAACATTCCCCAAGACTAGTCATCAATGACTAAAGACGATCACTAAGCACGAAACAAGTCAACCTTCCCACTGCAGGAGACAAGAAGTCTTAGGTATAGACATACATTTTTAAATTGAACAAACCTGAATCCCCTTTACCTTAGGATACCTTCAACCAAGTTTGGATGAAATTTGTTTAGTCATGTTGGACAAGAGTCGAAAATAAAAAATGTTAACATATGTACTATACATATATATATAGACTAAGTGTTAAACATTGATACAAAAAAACATAAAAACCTATATTTAGCCCAAGGGTCACACATTGAACAATCTGGGTTCTCCATGCCCTAACGTTACTTACCAATATAAAATGTCCCCCAAAGTGGTGCACCTAAGACCGAGCTCAATCATTTGAACAAATATTAACCCCCTTCCCCCAGGGGTGCCTTCTACGAAGTAACGACGAAATTGGTCCAGTAGTTAAAAAAGTTAAAAATTTTAAAGTTAAAAGTAAACACAAATGCTATAAAGAGTGTTGAAGTTTGACCCCAAAACGCGTTAACCATTTTTGACCCTAAGGTCACGCCTTGAATAAACGTGGTTCTCCGTGCCCTTAAATTACAACGTTAAAAACATTAAGCTCTAGGTCATCCAGTTTATAGGATGTTTGAAATTTTGTCAAATGTTACCGGTTTGAGCCCCTAAAGTTGCACTCCTGGGGACCGATCCCCTTCATTTGAACAAATTTGAACACCCTTAACTGAAGAATGCATTCTACCAAGTTTGGATGAAATTTGTTCAATTACTTTGGGGAAGAAGTCGAAAATGTGAAAATTTATAAAAGTGTTAAAATTTGACCAAAAAAACGCGTAATTTATTTTTGACCGAATACAAAAAATGCAATCTGAATCATGCCTCCGATAAATATGATATTTTTAAGAGGAGGGAACCAAAACTCCGTGTGAGACAACCCGTCCCGAACCCCATATCTTGCTCGAAGCTGCTGGCATTAATGGAGGCATGAGAAGAATTAATTTTGACAAGACTTCAGCAAACCAAGGCTACAGAGCCAAGGGGGAATGATGACAACAAATTCACGATGGTTATGATGTACAAAAACCATACCCAATAATTATAGAAAATTGTCTTCCTAAAAGGGTCACTTTTCTGAACAAACTCGGGTCGTTATACCCTAAAGTTACTATAGACCAAAGCATTAATCTCTATGCCATCTTCTTAAAATTAGAAGAAGATTTTTGAAATGTTGTCAAATTTTCCTCCTTTTTGACCCATAGTGGCTCCCCCTGAGTGCCAAGCCCCTTCATTTGAACCAAACTAAATCACTTTCTCCAGGGATACTTCCCATCAAGTTTGAATGCAATGGGTTCAGTGGTTTTGAAGAAGACGAAAGTGTGAAATGTTTACGACGACGGACGACTGAAAGACGACGACGGACGGGATTTAGTTGAGAAAAGTCCACATTGGACAGTATACCAGTATACATAATATAAGTAACAAACACATACTTACAAAAGACATTACTAATGCGTCAATATACACTAGTGAGCAATGCAAATATTAACATATTAAAGCTACATAAACACTGCGGTCACTATTAAGAGTTACTTCAATAAAACAAAATATGTATAATGGCATTAAAATTAAATGATGTGTCATAAAATGAATATTTTTGACAAGTTAGATACAAGGTTTCAAGCCAGCGAAATATTGAATTCACGGAGACCCACCTTCTGATCGGTCAATTTTCCTCACTAGTATGCAGACGAGGTTAGGGTGGACAACATAATAGTTTAAAAACAGCATCAATACCATTCATCTGATTCAAGATCCGTGCAAATCAAGCGCGTCTATGTATAAAGCCCTGACACAATTCACGATTGCTCAGTCAGACAGGTTAAAAGGTAGAGGCCAGACAAAGATATGTACGTCCTTCGGAGGGGACGCTTAGCTGGCGGTTCCGTGTACAGGAATTTTTAACCCCCTCGCACGATAAAGATCCCAATGTAAAGTTCGATAGAAGAGTAGGCGGAAACGCCGTTGCATTGGATCATCCTTCTTTCTAAACTATCTCTATTCCTTTCGTTTCCCGTTCCTGTCGCCACTTCTCTTCCTGTCCTATCTTTTGGTTTTTCTCATTTGGTCTTTTGTCACAATATCGGTGAAAGATTCTGGACGTGACGTTAGGCCCTAATTAAACAAACAAACAAACACACATATTCGTTTGTTCTATGAAAGGATTGTCACACACCGAAACGACAGAATCATCACGGTGGGTGACATATGCAGTACTGATGTGTAGCAGTAAACGCTTACTCCTTCGCCGACACATGGTTTCGATTCTAGTTTTTAATAAAAGTTCTTGATGTTCTTTACTAATTAATAAATGTGTTGTTGTTGTTTTACTTCTGTGTGCATCCTACGTTTTCATATTATTTACCCATGTCCATTGACTGGTGTCTTTTGAATATATTGTCTGTGTTTTCTACTTAGTTTGTCTTTAAATCACCTGTTTTTTCATAATCCGTACATGTGTCTTACCTTAGTAGCAAAGGGTAAACCAAATAAAAAGCACAATACACTAATGGATGCTAGTGTAAACGGACGTCTGTTACCAAGAGCTTTCTGAAAGTTCTCCTCTAGGATTAGCAATACGGGTTCCATTTCAACGCACTTAAAATAAAAATAAACTATAGGATAGCTTCAAAAGTAGAAACTACTAATCAACATACTTAAAACATGATTTACAGTACGAAAATGAATTAACAAAATTATCTCACAGTACAATCTCTTCGCTTTCTTAATCAATCTCTAATTGCGAAATACGCAGCCTTCATGTACATAATTTACAGTACAAACTTAAGATGAAAATAAATTAACAAACTATCTCACAGTACAATTTTTTCGCTTTGTTAATCAATCTCCAAATGAAATTAGAATAGACAGGTGTGCATTGTTAAAGTTTTTATAAAAAAGGGAAATACGTGAGTTTACATAAAATTGAAATATTTTCGTAAATGAAAATTCTATTTTACAGTGGTGCTATACCTGTATGCAGGCTCAGATAAATCACTACTTTTTATTGGCTTTGACTTTGAACATTTGATCTTTTTGAATTATGTGCATCGTAAAATGACTACTTCTTCAAGCTATGACTAGTTATACAATAGTAATGGTGTGGGCTTTGTCTATTAATAACAACGAGATTTTTTCAGCCCTCTTTTTTGCTTCGTAGTTTTTATTGATTGAGGATGTGTCGATTCTAAAAATCGTGTATTTATTTCTCCTTGAGCTTCCATTTATGTAGATTGATTCGTAGCTAGACCTGGAATCTTGGACAAGGTTTTTTCATCAAGAGAATTGGTGTTTTCATCTAATAAATGTCATATTTAATGGTGGCTAGTTCCAACTTGCAATGTTGTACTAAATAGATGATCGGTTCATGCAGCTTCACAAATATCAATTGCTATAGCAAATGTTTGTAATTGTTAAGATTCTTCAACTTTAAATTCAATGAAATTGGATATCTTCAAAAAAAAAATTTCTGAGGACTTTACCTAACAATATTCTGATAACAACGTTGAATGGGAAATAAACTGATTTTGCGTATCAAAATAATATTACGTTTTTTAAGTGATATTTTTAATGACAATTGAGCATACGTGTCTATGTAGAGTTTAAACATACAGTACTGTGTCATCAATGAATAGCTACCCACGTTATTTTACTATATATTTATAGTTATTTTCAATTTGTTCAACTTCAGAAAAAAAGCTATTTATTACTTTTATTCTTAAAATTTTCTTATGAACACGTAAGAATGGTTTCTTTCTAGTTAAATGCAGGAAAATATATTTTCTACTTAAATTAAATATAACTATATAGTAAAACATGTCTTAGAGAAGTTTCAAACAACTCTTTACCAATATTTTCAACATCAAAAGCGAAAATTTTGATAACAACGACAATGAATTTTATCAATTTTTGCATTTTGTGTTAAAATTTCACCAAAATTTGTAAAAAATGGGATAACAACTGCTTTTTTTAGAATTTAGAATTACAGTGATACTGGTAGTAAAATCATTCACTTCCTTCGAAAATAGAGTTATTTTATGTATAATCTAAAACGTAAAAGCTTTTTTGTTCGTAAATAATAGATATATGTATAATGTTCCTTTACGTTGACGTAATATCTTACAAAAAATAATATTATCATGCACTACATAAAAACTCACCATTGCATCTAGTCCAGTCAATAGCAAATTGATGAAGAAGAAAACACACCAAAGCTGGGGAAGCGGAAGGTAACTTAAAGCCTTAGGGTAGGCTATAAATCCAATTGAAAAGCCACCTTTTTTAATCAAAATATTACATACATTTAGTGATATCATTCTTATTTCGGGACGGGTTGTCTCACACAGAGTTTTGGCTCTTTCCTCTTATAAATATCATATTTATCGGAGGCATGATTCAGATTGCATTTTTGTATTAGTGTTTTGGTTTCTGTTAAAAAACAGGATGAGTAGAATCAACAAAACGAGGGACATTGACAAACAAACAACAGCTGCATCAAACAATTAAGCAATTAGTTGGACAGTTGTAAGTGGTTTTGGCTATTTTTGTTATTATTAATTCATTTGGTTTTATAACGTTGTACGCGAGTTTGTATTTTGTTTTTTCTTTACCCTTCGAAATTGTGTAAGTTGCTTTATTCCAAAAGTTTCCTTTTTATATTATACTGGTTAATTGTTATGTACGTATTTGTCAGACATTATAAATAATTCCTTGAATTGAAACCATTTCTTTAAACACAATTATACTTCATAGAAATAAACACAATCATATAAACGTATTTGAAATTTTACGTTACCAAGTAGATGTGTCGATTACTTGAAGGCAGACATACTTTATACATATAAGTAATAACTGTTACTTAGCGGGACTTCTATATTTTGATTCCGGCCTCATATCCAATAACCATATATTGTCACAGATGAGTTAAGGACCAAGGTAATACGGCGTCATCTTCACTTGAATTCTAAGTTGTTGTATTTCACTGGTTCATATATGCTGACGAGTCTGGGTTGTTGTTAACAGAGGTCCAGGGGAATATAGTAAACATTACTGCTTATAAATTTAAATATTGACCATTTTATATGACTATCGGAGTATACTTGTTCAATGTGTTTCTTGGCAAGCTTCAATCTGAATGCCTCTTCTACTCTTAAGATATCATATTCATTAGACTAGATCGTTCCGTGATGGTTAGTGGCCTTAACAATTTTGTAATAAGGTTTCATGTATTGTATAGTGATTTGATGTTGTGGGCGTTTCCTTGGTCGTCAGTCCCTCTGATTCACGTGTCATGCTTCCTAAATTACGCCCAAGTTTGCAAGTTTGTATTTGTTTTGTTCGGGAACTGAAGTACGTTACTTATTCAACATTCAACATTCAATGTTGAATGTTGAAAGTTGAATATTTCAACATT
>JAUMGZ010226333.1:0-11225 GCA_032359645.1 Pododesmus macrochisma
ATTGATGTCCAATAGTATTAGTACTGATCATGATATGGAGAATTGATGTCCAATAGTATTAGTACTGATCATGATATGGAGAATTGATGTCCAATAGTATTAGTACTGATCATGATATTGAGAATTGATGTCCAATAGTATTAGTACTGATCATGATATGGAGAATTGATGTCCAATAGTATATATTAGTACTGATCACGATACGGAGAATAGATGACGTCTTATCTAACTTGGCAGTTTTTTAAGAATGCTTAAGAACATTTTCCCAATCAATGTAACTTCTCTGTTAAGAACCATGAGCTGTTATGAAGGATGCAAACCTGAAATTGAAGTCATGATTTCTGAGAGTAATACTATTAACATAAGTACAAGTGATATACATGATAGAGACAAATAAACACTGATGATTTGTGTTAGTGAGCAGGTAATGGACAACAGGAGGCCGTAGCTCCTCCAGAGCTTTGAAGCTGTTATCAGAGATTTACTGCTAAATGGTTTATTCAATAATCTTTTTACCAAAGCTTTCCTAGGGTATCAGAGGTATGGAATCAATTGTCCTGCGTCAATACACTTGTGGATCATCAGCAGGTCTCAGCAGTTAAACAACAGTCAATGGATTGTTAGGACACCATGATCAGCTGACATACTCTGGAACTACACATTTACACTATCTCAGACTTTAGGAAATTGGTCATCCAAGGGTGATTAAATTTTCTTCAAAATTGAGTCATGATCTTATCAATGTCAAATTGATGTTTTTAAAAAGTGTTTTTATTTGGTTGTTTATGTTGTAATGAATGGATATCTTTGGTTATTTACCTTGTTCTGATTATGCTGAAAGAAAAATGATGATTCCACCATGTGGCACATATCACATGCTTCCTTAAGGTGGTAGTTTTCTACTTGTGAACAAGTGAACAAAATCAAGAGGTACTATAGTGTTTTAGTGTTTTCATATTTAGAGGATCATCCTTTACAAGATTTCTGTGACATTTGCTGACCACATGCTGTAGAGATTGTTTTCTGAAGGCCGCTGGTATTTCTGGAATTGTGATTTAGTCAATACTGGTTCTTGTTGATGGAGGTACTTAATTATTTCATGTAACTCGCACACAGGGACTATCATCGCCATGAGATCAATATAGCCACAGGATTATTATAAACCACAGGTAAGATTCTTCTAATTAATATTCTACAGTACATTAAAAAAAAAATTGATCTAAATTAACTGGTATACTGACTACTGGGATTATGTGATGTAAATAAAGTCTATCCTACAGCATGTTTAAAGGCTGGCAGCCATACAATCTTTATCTTCTCAGAAATCAAAGCTTAATATTGTCACAATTGTTTGATTGCATGGTCAAAATAACTTAACTTTGGGTATTTATGTTTACATTAAACATTATAATTAGGTACAATTATTATGGTAAACTTTAATTGATATGTATATGTAATTATATCCCCCTTGCTAAGTTAAATGTATCTGATCATTAAAACTAATATCATGTAATAGATTACAAGATTTTATGAAAGAAAAATTATAATTACTATGTTTCATTTTTTATTAAAATTATTTTCAGTCCGTCAGTTGTTTATAAGTACGTTTTTATGGAAGAAAGTGTTAAAAAAAAAAAAAAAAAAAAAAAAAAGCTTATAAAGAGTTTGGGATTTCATGATCATGACAATAGTTTTATTGCTGATTTCAATGATAAATATCTTTCATACGCAATAAATTATGACATTAAGCTGATGCTAGATTTTTTGTAAGGTTGAAGTTGATATTAGTGTCAACTGAAAAGTGTTTGTTGTGACCTGTTAACCACCCAACATGCACATTGTTGTCAGAAATTTGTTGGTGTAGTAAAAGTTAATAATATGTAGTCAAGTGTATAGAAATTGTGTAATATATATAAGAATTGCAAAATTTGGCACAGAAAGGCAATTGCAAAAGTCAATATCTGAGCACGTGCCAAACATTATTGGTCATGACTTTTAGCCGCTCATTGAAATAGCAATTGTCGTAAGGTTTCCATTAAGGTGCATTCATAATTGAAAAGGGGTTAATTTATTACCAATATGTTGTTATTTAAGTAAGGATGTACCCTTTTCCCTCTTCACTGAATAAATATCCTAGCATAGAGTGTTGATAATGTATGTAGCAGTGCTCGGTGCTATACGAGATGTACATGGTTGTTATTATAATACTTAAAACTAATGATTTTACCAGAGTTACTATAGCCTTTAGTAAACTTTTATATTTTCCTGAACACATTTCATGCATAACTTGGCAACACCTTGTCTTAATTTCAGAATTCAAAAAAATTAGTTTATAATTAGAATATGGGATCTATGTTTCCTTTTATCAAAATATGTAAATGTAAAGTGATTAGTGTTGAGTGACATTCAACTTTAAATACACATGTCCACCAAGATTCTATATAAGCACACACATCTTCAATAGGATATGGAAATTGCAGTTAATACAAGTTGTCTGAAAAACAGTTTGCTGTAACATACCCTACTGTACATAATTGATTGTGTAGAAGGTTTTAACATTTTGATTGAATTTTGTATAACTTAATTTTGTAACTATTAATTTTATATTGATATTCACTTCAAATGTTGATTTCATGGTAGAAGTCATATTTCAAATGTTTACGTTTGATTTTAATTTGAGTTTGACATCTTAAGTATCAAGTATTAGTTTAGTATATTTAAAGATTTTGAAATGTTGCTGATGTTTGAGGAGAGACAAATTATTTGTAAAGTATATATGCCTATACATATATATATTCTGTAATATTGTTCATGACTGGACAATACTTGCTGTATGAAACATTGTAGTCAAGACCTATAAATTGATGAGGAGGAAAAGATTGTTCTATGATAATCTCCAGAGCATTATACCCTCTGGCAGTTTATCAACTATATCATTAATATAAAGCAAGAAGGAATAGGATCATGATGGCACAAACAAACAAAGATAATCTAGTTTTATAGATTATGATAACTTATAAATTCTGTTGCCCTTGCTGCAAACATCTCTTATGATTTTTCAATTAGATGTTACATGAAGATAGTTCAGTGAACTGTTTATCGTAATTCCCTTATTTATTTTTTTCTGATATCCACTTTTTTTTGCATGACTCTTCAAAGAGTTTCCTTCCTTGAAGTATTAAGCCAAATTAAGATGCACCCTTGATTCATAAGTGACATATCAGGCACTCCAGGTCAAATGTAAGCTTTGCTTTACTGTTGTGTCTGGGTTAACTACAAATGCATGTTGGTTGTTTTTCTATCATTTGAAGGAATAGTATGGAATACCATGGCTACAAGGTGGCCATAGAAGGTACCTAATTAAGTTTGTGATTACAGGAGGCTGGGTTTGATTACTGCAGTGTTCAATGTTTACTTCTCCACCCTTTGTCCAGTAATGAAGACCAGATCTGAGTATGAGCATCAAAGTGCTGCACCTTTCAAGATGTTATGTATATCAAACAGAAGAATAATATTTAACAGCAGATACAATGTTTTATATTTACAGAACATTTGATATAGTTAAATAAATATATTTTTATACATTTATTTAATGATTTACCGCATAAAGATATATGTGAAACCCAAATGCATATTAATCACATATATGTAGTAACAATAATAGACTTGTGAAGGTCAAGGTCACAGTTAGAAAATGAAATCTTGACCTAGGAATAATCCTGTTGATGCAAAACCACACTTAATTACAGGACATACACAAAAGATTCACTTACTAAACAATCTTCCAAAATATATATAAAGTTACAAAGTTAAATTGTCTGCATTCCAGTTTTGGAGAGAAAATATAGACTTCACAAAAACAGAATTGTTGAATAGTATTGTTTTTAAATGTCAGTGTCATGTTAATCATTCTTTTGTTTTTTTTTCTCATTTTTAATAATTTGTATCTTATAGATATAGAATACTTGATATGGGCCACTTATTGGGTGTACATGTATGCTCAGAACTTAATTGATGCTATCATATAAAATTCTTTCATATTTAATACATAGCAGGAACATTAAGTGAATTATAACAGGTAGTGTTGTTATCCTCCATCTCAGCAGTGTTACAGGGTTCTTTCCTACAAGACATGGTATTATGTTTCCTCTGATGACGGGCGTTGATATTGTGTTTTACTCCAATAAAGAGACTCCAGATGCAATATTACTCAAATCCTGCAGGGAAGTTTATGAACACTTTGTATTTAACTATAGTTTGATGGGACACTAAATATTTACAGGACTCTGTTCTTGTGGCAGACACTAGCCATATGCACTGTTTAATGTTTACAAATAAAAAATGATAAGGGTGATACTTATAAATAATAATCACATTTTAAATATGTTTTGTTATAAGTTGTATAGATATCATTTCAAAATTACGTGAGAGCTTTTCTCATATGAGCTTTTCTGGTATAGATAACATTTCAAAATCACCTATGAGCTTTTCTGGTAGTATAATGTTCGTCATCATCCATTGCAGTCATTCATTAACTTAATTATTCTTTACTCTGACCAATTAACTCTTAAAAAGTGGTTATTTTCCTAGGGCCTTCAAAATTATAAATTCTTCTTTTTTATTGTTCAGGGTACCAAAAGTCATTCGACAAGGGGTTCCTAGTCAGAGTTATAGTGCTAATTCACCAACATCAGCTAACTATGACAAGTCCCTCCCCAAACTATAGAAAAAACAAACCCCATTACAGGTGGAGAATCTGGGTTAATGTCTTTTTAAAAAGCATGTATAAATTTATGTGGCACATCCACGATCATTTTTCATTAACACAAACCTTCTAGACAAATTGTTAAGTTCAGATAGCTCTCAAGAAATATACACAACTTCGATTCCGCAACTAGAATTCTGCTATATTTACTTCAATGGTCTTTGTACTTTATTTCTATCAAATTAAGTTTATTGAAATCTAAGCTTACGGTACTTTAAACTGTTATCAACGTTATATTAGTCAAACATACAATATATAAAAGTGATGCTATAATTAAAATAAATGCATATTCCCCTGAAAGCTCAAGGGGTTAAGAATGTTTAGAATCAAATAACAAAACAAATGAAATCTTCCTTTTTATCCGAAAAACGGGGGGATATAGCAATCACGTGGGATGTCTGTCCGTCCGTTGCTTGTCCGGATGACAACTTAAAAACGAATGGTCCCACAAAGTTCAAACTTAGTGTGTGGGTTTCCCTAGGGGGTGCACAGAACCCTATTGATTTTAGGCGTGGTCGGCCAAATGTCAAGGTCGCCATTGCTAAAAATAAAATTTTGCTTACAGTTATGTGGCTTGTCCGGATGATAACTTAAAAATAAATGGTTCCACAAAGTTCAATCATGGTGTGTGGGTTTCCCTAGGGGATGCACAGAACCCTATTGATTTTGGGGTTGGTCTACCAAAGGTAAAGGTCACCATTGCTAAAAATAGAATTTTGCTTATATGTAGCTTGTCCGGATGATAACTTACAAAAGAATGGTTCCACAAAGTTCAATCTTGGTGCGTGGGTTTCCCTACAGGATGCTCAGAACCCTATTAATTTTGGGTGTGGTTTTTCAAAGGTCAAGGTCACTGTTGATAAAAATCGAATTTTGTTATATCTGGCTTGTCCGGATGATAACTTAGAAACGAATGGTTCCACAAAGTTCAAACTTGGTGTGTGGGTTGCCTTGGGGTTGCACAGAACCCTATTGATTTTGGGTGTGGTCTGCCACAAAGGTCAAGGTCACCATTGCCAAAAAATAGAATTTTGCTTATATCTGGCTTTAACTTAAAAATGAATTGTTCCACAAAGTTCAAACTTGGTGTGTGGGTTTCCCTAGAAGATGCGCAGTACCCTAATAATTTTTTGGCGTAGTCTGCCAAAGGTTTGGGTTAACTAGAGAATGTAGTATGTGTCACGAAAACATTTAACAAACAAAGCCTTCTTGGCTGCCCTTCTTAATAAAAAAAATTAATGATGTATCAATAACAAATGCTGCACATGGGTTTTTTTGGGGGGATATGCTGCCCCTGGCGGCTCTCAAGTTATAATTGTGCGAGACGTGTATTGTCTTTTTATGATTGTGTAAGACGTGTAGTGTCTTTTTATAATTGTGTGAGACGTGTAGTGTCTTTTTATAATTGTGTGAGACGTGTAGTGTCTTTTTATAATTATGTGAGACGTGTAGTGTCTTTTTATAATTGTGTGATACGTGTAGTGTCTTTTTATAATTGTGTGAGACGTGTAGTGTCTTTTTGTAATTGTTTGAGACGAGTAGTGTCTTTTTATAATTGTGTGAGACGTGTAGTGTCTTTTTGTAATTGTGTGAGACGTGTAGCGTCTTTTTATAATTGGTTGAGATGTATATTGTCTTTTTGTAATTGTGTGAGACGTGTATTGTCTTTTTATTATTGTGTGAGACGTGTAGGGTCTTTTTATATGTATGTGAGATGTGTAGTGTCTTTTTATAATTGTGTGAGACGTGTAGTGTCTATTTATAATTGTGAGAGACGTGTATTGTCTTTTTATAATTGTGTAGGGGGCGCCACTAGGGGGGCAAAAGGGGGGAAATTTGTCAAAACTTAAAAAATCTTCTTCTAATAAACCAGAAGGCCTAGAGCTAAATATTTTCGTATGTAGTAACTTAAGGGCAAGCACAACCCAGTTTGTTCAAGGTGTAACTCTTGGGTCAAAATCGGTTACGCGTTTTGGGGTCAAAGTTCAACACTAGCAAATATGTTAACTATTCACATTTTTTACCTCTTCTCCAAAACTACTGAACTAATTTCATCCAAACTTAGAAGAAGTTATTCCTGGGGCATGGGGGTTCAGATTTGTTGAAATGAAGGGGCTCAGGCCCCAGGGGGTGCCACTTTTGGGGCAGAAAGGGGTAAAAATTGGTAAAATTTCACAAGTCTTCTTGTAATAAACTAGAAGGCCTAGAACTTAATGCTTTGGTTTGTAGTAGCATTAAGGAATCAAGTTACTTCAAGGCGTGACCCTGGGTAAATTTTTTTTTACACATTTTGAGGTCAAAGTTCAACACTATATATAGCAAATATGATACTTTTTCACATTTGCGACTTCTTGTCCAACACTGCTTGACCAATTTCATTGAAACTTGGAAGATGTCATCCTTAGGGGAGGAGGATTCAGATTTGTTCAAATGACGGGGCTAGGTACCCAGGGAGGGTCACTTGGGGGCTCAAACGGGGAAAATTTGACAAAATTATAGATATCTTCATATAAACTAGAAGGCCTATAGTGCATAATGCTTTGTTTGTATTAACTTAAGGTCATGAAGAACCAACTTTGTTCAATATATGACCATAGGATCAAAAATATTCAAATCCCAATCCAGATGGACATTAAGGCCCCATGGGCCTCTTGTTTAAAAGTTGCGTCTCTCTAAATTCATCTATATTCATTTTCTAGACATACCTAAATGAAATTGGTGTCCGATGGATTTTTCTGTTGACTTTCAATCACTTTTGCCATCTTGAAAATGTTTGTTATACATTTTAATTTTTTTTTATGAAATAAGCATGATATTGACAAGGCTCAGAGATATAAAAACACTTAGTTGATTCTGTGTAAAACAATCATGTCAATCCTGGGTTGCAATCTTGAAAAACAAGTCTCTATGACATATCTAGAAGGATTTTAGTTTTATTTAGTGTTCTATGTGTATAGAGTTTATAGTTATGCACATTCAGACCCATTTTTTTCTCATGCACATCTCCTGTGAAACTAATGCTTGTGATTAAGTAAAAATGACAGTTTTACCCTACAAACAAGTTTACAAGTACATGTACAAGTGTCCTATGGTATTTTAAAACATCGTAAAATTGACCATGGGGGACACCTGTTTATGCACTTATTGTTATCATTTGTTGGTACGCTGTAGCTATATTACCTGGACCATACAAATAACATCAACATATAAACAGTGTTTGGTTTTTACTTTATTAGAAAGCATGTGGGTGTCTACTGTTTGTTATTTAAATGTAATGTATTACACAATATGTTGGACATCTTAAATTTCATGTTTACTGTATATAATATCTTCATTGCACAAATATACTTTTTTTTAAATGACTATTTGTAATTTTTGTGCATGGAATTTACCATTTACCTTTTAACAAGTGCTTTGCTTTCAAATATACTAAATTTAACATTACTATTACAGTGCTTAAGAATGTCTCATTTATATTTAGCATATAGTCAGTACATTCCAACTTAACCATAAAATAATAATTTCATGGGCATTATACACTGTTGTTGTTTTGTTTTATCTCCATTGAACACATCTGATCCTAGGCATGCAAAATATCTTCATGTAAAATTCACATGAAATTTTACTTGAATTTTATGTAGAAAGAGCACTATCATGAATTTATGTGAGGACATTTTCTGTGTGTGTCATAGTAGGAAGTTGGGTTTTTTGGGTGTTTTTTTTAACTCGAAGCACAAATTGTATGCAGATATGCTCGAATTTATGTCATATTGCCATGAAATGGTACAAGCAAGTTTTATGTTACATTTTAAGTATATGTATTTCTACACTGAATAGAAAAAATGTGTGCACTTGCAATTTTAGAAAGAAAAAAAAAACTTGTACACCCTTAATATAACTTATTTTATTTCTCTGAGCCAATAATCAAGAGCTGCATTTGAGATAACACACCGAATTCTTCAAATTGTATTACATTCTCATAAAAACTTTTCAACAACAATATTATCATTGCATGAATCCCTTAAAGCATTTAGGTCTGAGAGAATTGAATGTATGACTGTATGACGGAGTATATAACTGCATAAGTATGAGTTCCTTGCCATTTTAAGTCTGAGAGAATTGAATGTATGACTGTATGACAGAGTGTATAACTGCATAAGTATGAGTTCCTTGCCATTTTAAGTCTGAGAGAATTGAATTTATGACTGTATGAGTCCCTTGAAGTAAATGGCAGTGTAATATAAACAAGTTAGATTAAAAATCGTCAGATTATCTGTACAACTTAATGTCTGTATTGTCATAGAGGAAATATATGTGTTGTAATTATGTTAAAATTGAGATGTTGGTTACCTGTAAAACTAGTTTGATTTAACTAACATTGACTGGTTGAGTGTGTGCAATGTGATAGACTTGGGTTGTTGCATTTAAACTTTTCAATCATTTACTAAAAACCCTGTTTTTAACTTAACATCTACTATAGTAAAGAGGGTATAGACATATAACTATACTATAGTATGTGGCCCTGATTTTACATACACTTTTAGATGGTTAAAGCATCAATTCATTGGGATAGAAGCACATATAAGTGAGTTTGTAGTTGTACATGTTTATGTACACTTCAATTGTAGAAATTTCTTCACATGAATAAATGTTCATATTACAAGAGGCTGATAATTGATTGATTTCATCAATACATGATTAATCAAGGCATTATTTTTCATCAACTAGTAAGAACTTTTGTCAGTGTGTATTAAATTAATAAAGATAATATTTGTATTTTTCAGATACCAGAAAACAACATCCGCTGTGAAGTCGGCCTCGGAGAAGACAAATACTGTTGTGTCAAATATCGGTGCTTCTGTTTCAAGAAAACTGGGGGACATAAGGTTAATCTTAAGTATTTATTGTTACTTTTAATGATAAAAGTTTTGGGGATATTCTGATTTCACTTGCCTCAGTAAACTACTAACATTTGCATCCCAGTCATTTACTGGGGCATGTGATATCCAGCTGTGTTCAAATGATGTAGCAATGATCCATGATGATAGTTTGTCAGTAACAGGATACAAACAAATAATAAGTGGACAACAAAGCGTTAAAACATACTGGGTAATGAGGTTCTCAGCATTAACACCTTGTTGGTCATCTTGTATTGGAATTTCAGCTGTTATTCTTTATCTTAATGTTAAATAACTAGTAAGGCTATACCAACATATAAAACACAGGATGGTAACTGGAGATTTACATCATACCCTCATCTGCATAATGATTCTCCATCTCCATTAAGGATAAAATACAGAATATAAATGTTGCTTGTATCTCTTGAGGCAGAAGATATATGATGAGACACTGTTGTGCACAATAATGAAAATGAAGATTTAATAGTTTGTTTCTTTAAAACATTTTCTGGAATTCCTTATGCATGTCATCCAGTCTTTAGTGACAACGTTTCTACTGCTTGTACTGTAGGAATTATCATTAGAGGTCCCAGTTTCAAATTGTGACAGAGTCAGTTGTATTTTTCGGCCTCTTTTACATGCATGCATGTTCAGATATAATGATAAAATGAAAACGATTTTAGGTGAAAAAATTAAATGTCACACAATAAGCAATACATGTAACTGGATAAATGAAAAAAATTATTTCTTAAATTCTAAATATGACAAGACTGTACTTGTGGACTTTACATACATTTTGATAAGGGGTCCGTTTTGGATATATTAACAATGTTGTAATATTTTCATTGATGGAATTTTCTGACCAAATTAACCTGTTGATATATTTCTCTATAGAAATTCTAACACATTCAAGTCTATGGAGGAGAAAGTGGGTGTAGCTTATTCCAATGTCAAGGTCAGTATACCAGCTGTTAATTGAATCCTATCTACCAGGTATATCTGGTGAACAGCTATCATAAATAATCTATTTCATTTCTGGTGAACAGCCATCATAACTCACATTTTCTGGTGAACAGCTATCATAAGTGATTTATATCTGGTAAACAGCCTTCATTAATGATCTATATCTGGTGAACAGCCATCATAAATGATCTATATCTGGTGAACATCCATCATAACCACAATATCTGGTGAACAGCCATCATAAGTGATTCATATCTGGTGAACAGCCATCATAAGTGATTCATATCTGGTGAACAGCCATCATATATGATCTATATCTGGTGAACAACCATCATAACCACAATATCTGGTGAACAGCCATCATAAGTGATTCATATCTGGTGAACAGCCATCATAAATTATTATACCCCCGCAAAGAAGTTAGGGGGGGTATACTGGAATCACTCTGTCTGGATGTCTTGATGTCTGTCTGGATGTCTGGATGTCTGGCGTCCGCAGTAACTTGTCCGTGCAACTCCTCCATAACTAACAGGTGGATTTCATTGAAACTTTGCATAAATGATCAGTATCTTATGTAGTTGTGCACCTGCATTTTAATT
>JAUMGZ010226344.1:0-11225 GCA_032359645.1 Pododesmus macrochisma
CACAATGATTGCAACTTTAAAGTGCTGTCTTACTGAAATATCATGCCATAGACACATTGACATGATACTTCACTCAGTCACATTAATCCTGACGCCGAGCCAACCAATCGATATTCTCCTAGCCAGAAATGCTTATCACTAAATAGCAGGGATGTTTTTAACATTCCTTGTGGAACAATGTACAACATATAGCTTCCATTTATAAAATATTAAGACAATTTCAATATTGGGTCTATTCGTTTTCTGTTCAAACATAACTTCCTTGGGTGTATTTTTATTTGTTTGGTCGAGTGAATGGTTTTACTAATCTGTATATGTATATAGCACCTGTGTATATATTTAGATTAGAATTAAAAATGTGGCCTTTAGGGTACTTCATACAGAGAGAGAGAGAGAGATATAATTATGTTACAATGTTAATATGTTGAATTATGATTCTATTTTTTTTGTAACCCTAATATAACTTTTTAGTCAGCACTGGATAAAACATATTTTGTCCTTGAACTTTAACAAGGTGCCATGACAGTCGCTATAATTCTTTATGTAGGCTATTTGGGAGACAGACATTAAACCCTAACTATAGTTTAAATGTGAATTAACAACACACAGTAAGTACTCATTATTTCAAGCTGAGTTGACAGTTGGGTGGTTTTACCTTTAATTCATACATGTAGCTACTACATTGTACCTAAAGCAGTTACATCATCAGTGTAAGCTCATATGCAATGAAGCTTTTCAAACTATATTTTGTGCCTTTATATACATCAGTTAATTTGTTCCGATTTCTCATCTAGTGGGTACATTGGATTCAGATTTCTATCTCAGTAATATTTAAAGAGAAAAATTCTCGGAGTGATAATATGAAGTTAACACAAGAACACGAAGGAGTGCATGGTCAGCTCAGAGTCAGGATAATGTGTTTAGTTGTAGTATCTTGTTTATTATTATACTCTTATGAAATATTAACCTTCAAGGTGAGAGTTACCTTTCATTGTTAAAGGTGTTTGTTCTAAACTTTTGAAAACATGTTTACATATATACAATCTTGCCAAGGCGTTTTTGTCTTAAAAGCGGACTTTTGTCTCTAGGAGGGTCAGAATTAATATGTTGGAGGTTACATACACTAAATGTCATCAGCACTGTCAGATCTTAAGATTTTGATCTCTAAAAGAATTTCACCTCAAGGTATCACACTTTTCCTTCAAAATATGTTGAGTTCATTCATTTTGATTAAAATGATAATAGAACACAGTGCTTGAGCAAGTTCAACTTGATTTGATCAAAATTTTATACCACTTACATTTACGTAGTTGGTAGAAAGTTCTCTTTGTTTGGGGTAGGTCACAGGTTTGATCGATGCCCAGCCTCATCAAACCTACATGTAAGACGTTGAAATTGGGTAATCTCCTTGCAAAATATTCTTCATTTGGGTGTAGAAGAAGGACTGGTTGGCTTGTTGTCAGGATTATGTGACCAAGTGAAGTATCATGTAAATGTGTCTGGGGCATAACATTTCAGTGAGACAGCACTATAAAGTTGCCATCAGTGTGCACTGTTATAAGCTGAAACTGTTTTGATATGACATAAGTATGCGCACATGTGTATAAAGGGATGTTTACACCCCAATCAAATCAACAAAAAATCCCCCTAAAAAAAATAGTAATGAAAAAAAATAATAAATAAATAAATAAAAATACATGAATAAAAAAGTTATGTTTCTAGCTTATTAAGAGTGAATATTTCATCCAGACAATGGAGTCTAGATTGGTAGTAATTTGTATTATGATGTTGGTTAAATGGCATATAACTGAACAGTGCGCTATTCATATGTTATTTTCCCCTTTTTAGTTTTGGTCTATTAAATAATTTAATTGAGTCATTGTACTTTCATGAACTTCACACAAAACAAAATTGTATGTCGTAATTATAGATGAAAAAAGTTCTTTAGAATGTGCAACCACCTATGAGTGTGTTTGATATTTGAGACCTGCTCGCACTACAGTCACAACAAATGATTTGTAACGGAATTTCAGTTACATTTGTAGGAAGTGCTAATGAAAAAGGATAGACATATAAAGATCAAACACAAGGCACCTTGTTATGTATGTTGGCTGCATTTAAACATGTTCATCCCTGACTACTTAAGTTTGAATGACTGTCTATTTGTTGTTTTGTTTGCTCTCTTTTGCTAGGTCTTTTGTCACCATTCAAATGAAATATTCTGGAAGTGACATTAGGCCCCATTTAAACAAACAAACAAATGTTTTGTTCCTTCTCTATTACAAGTTAGTTAGATGTGATGACTTTTATTGAACACCTGACATTTGCTCTCTATCCATGTCCATTTGTACTAGCTATGTCCATCCCTACCAGGTACTGTGGGTTTATTGGCCAGAGGATGTAGTTTCTTATACCATGGGCATATTTATGATAAGTATTCAGCTTCACAGCCCATCTTTTCAGACAGAAACAGTACAGAATACATTTATTTACAATGTCTTGTTACAGGTGTTTGTTACTAATGGTCCCTGTCTTATTTTTATTGGGGTTTAACATCCCTTTCATATCTTGTCACGGGTCATATCAAGACAGGTCCCTTGGTTCAGATATAAGAAGTGTATAGTGACCTGTGTTATAGCATAAACACAAAAAACGTCAAGTATTTGACAATCTCCACAGTTTAATCTCTGTAATATAATGCTTTAGGTTTACTAGATGGTCCCAAATTTTCCACCCTACTTACATGTAATTAAGGACTTTGATAAGAGTAATCTCGTCTCTGTGAGATCATCCCATATCTAACATTTCAAGTTTGTCTTCTTCCAAAAACTTTATATATAGACATGGACACATGGACAGTGTTTCAAAAAAATCCTAGAAAGGTATAACATCATCTTACTCAAAGTATAATGGCCCTGTGTGAGTTCATGCACAAGTGTTTTAGTGTAGAGACGGTATATATTATATCCTTAATATAGCATAGGGGCCCTTTTAAACTAACAACTGAATGGTGGAGCTTAGCTATGTTTGACAATAATGAAAGCAAGGTAACATCATCTTACTCAAAGTATAGCCCCGTGTGAGTTAATAAGTCCAAGCGTTTTAGAATAAAGACGATACTGTTGCTTGATCATTGATGTGGTAGAAATGAGCCATATAATATTACATGTGAGGTTATACCAGTGAAAAGTGCATTGTTTTCATCTTTGTTATGACTGAGGTAAAAAGATGGGAAAACAACCACAACAAATGATAAACAGCGAATAATCTATGGGTGCACTGGTACAGTACTTCACAAAATGTTGATATAAACATCAAATTATCTATTGCTGTACTTGTAGACTGTAGTACTTCCACATATTAGTCATATCAGTTATTTTTGAATTACTTTTTTGGATGTTGATATCGTAGTGAGATTAACATGCAATAAGTAGTAGATGACTCAACCGGCACCACCCCCCAAGGTTGAATTCTTCACCTGTACCTCATAGCTTAGATCATTTGTTATCAGAACCTACACTCATATCTTAGAGGAAAATAGCTATCTAGTACACATATCAAATTTACTTCTTTCTAATGAGTTTTTACCTGTCTAACAGGTAACAATGGTTTGATTGTTGTACAATTTGTGTTACTTATGTGTGTGTACTACAGACTGCTGTATTATTTACTGTAATAACATCCCTTGGGATATAAATAATAACTGCTGGCCCATGTCACCTGTAGGTGAGGCTGATCATAAAGTAGCACATATCCATACTTGCCGACCTTGAAAACCTCAAATGGAGGAGATTTATAGGTTTCATGGAAGTGATTTAATGTTGTAGTAAGAAATGATTGGGAATATTAGAAATTTTGTGTGGGAGGAAATGCATGAATGGCAAGAATTTAGGTCTAAAATAGGAAGTGTGACTATTAGATAGACTTGGCAGGTATGCACTATTACTCTACCAAACAAGTTTTGTGATGTGTGGAATCTGATGGTCGCCATCATTATATAAATTACCATTTCAAGGATTGAAGAACATACCTGCCAAGTCTCCAATACTTGCCAACTTTTTGAAATTTTTATGGGGGAAGAAATCGTGTAGCAAAATCTGAAAATGTCTTTTATACCTATATACAATGCCCTATATGACAAAATAGTAGTGTAAACTGCCTCATTTAAGAAGTTCTTTGCAATACACTAAGTTGAAGCAAGTTAATGAGCAAGGTTTTGGAATTATTCTGATGTCAAAAGTGAACATTATATGTGAAAAATAGGGAGACTCCCTCCTAAATAGGGAGAGTTGGCAACTATGGTCTCCCCCATAAATAGTGAGACTCCCTGATTTGAGACTAAAATTCTGGCCATTTGCGCATTATCTCCCCCATGAAAGTTCTTATTTTCCTTATAATTTCTTTCTAAAACATTAAATCTTCCCCATGGACCCTAAACTTCTCCCCGGGCACTTGAAGTTTCCTAGGTTGGCAGGTATATGGTAATATCTACTAAACAAGTGTTATGATGTGTGGTTACCATCATTAATCCACATTTCAAGGAACTCACAATGGATAATGAAGAAGTACATGACTAAGCAATATTAATGTTTTATTGCTCCATATGTCACTACTTACGTCCATCTCGTTATCTCTTGATCTTACTTCATCTGTTCATGAGAAACCTTGGTTCTCTTTCTGTTCATAGCAAAATTATATCTGTTCATTGCTTAGATCCTCCATCACTTTGAAAAGTTTAAAGTGAACTTTATACAGCGGTTATCTAGTAGTTCTCCCTCTGTGAGTCTATAATGGCCACAATATGATGTTGGAGAATACCACCTATGTAGGGGACAAACTGATCACTGGTCATTACTCACCTGTGTTGTGACATTGATGACCACTGACATAGCTACCTGCCTGTAATTAAACCATGGAAATGGCAATAAATAAAGGAACCTCTACAATCAATTTTCAATGAGGGGATATTTGATTATCACCTTGTTTCTCTTGGCATTCTGAACAGAGTATGTCAGATATGTATGCATGTAGAAAGAACTTTTAATTTTAGTCCTCAATACCTTTTAAAGAGGGCCACTGAGATCTTAATTTTAGGTTGCAAGTTCTTTAAAAGGACCCCAGAGAATTTTCAATTTTATTCTTCAGAACCCTGTTGTATATTATGTCCAGTGAGCAATTTAATTTTATCCTAAAAGTACTCATCAAAAAGTTAAACATGTCGACTGAGTATTGATACCTCTTTCAGATAATGGAGACTCCTTACAAAGCTCTTCACTTTATCATAGATATGTCATTTCAACCCAAGTCTTATGAAGTTTTATAATAGAACATTGTATTTACAATGTCACTTCATCACTCATTTGGCTGTCTTATACAACTGTGAAATTAATAATGTCCACTTCTGTCATAATCATCATCTCTCCGTCACAGTACAGTACTGCTCAGCTAGTATGGTCTGTCTCAGACCAAGGATACTGGTCAGTATCTGATGACCTATCTCAGACTATGTATAGTATTGGTCAGTCTCTGCCCTAATAAACAGGCCACTGTTGACCCAACATTGCCTGCCTACCTTTTCAGACTTGGAGTACAGCACTATTTAAGTGCTACCAATCAATGTTGTGTCTGTTTCAGATGCAGTGTACAATTTTAGTCTATTTCAGACCAATTGTTTGGTACAAGTTTGCAATACCTCTTGTCCTGTCTTCCTCTTACTCGTAGATTCGGGGTAATCTGTCTTTGTCTACCCAGTCCCATAGCCTAATATATACGCACTCTTTGTCTCTTTGCTATTCCATCAACAGCTTCTAATCCATATGTGTCTTGTCAGTTTATAGCTTTTTCTGATTATTTTATAAAGTATGAACATATATTTTTTCACATAAAACGGTAGCTATATAATTGTTTTATGACAGGTGGTCTGTCAGGGCTCGGACTCGATAACAAGGATAGCGGATGTTGCCATTGATTTTACTGTGCTACATTATCCGATTGGGTACATCTTACTTTGTTTGACAGAAAACATCCTTTACACCTAGGTGGGGTTCAGGTTGATGACTTAGGTAGAAACAGATACAATGATTATATAGTTTAATGGTGTAAGTATTGATCTAGCTTTCTTATGATCGGTTTTCGAGATATGGATAGACTTGATGTTCTAGAATTATTGTTATTCTATGGAGAATGATAAAGTTTATTTTACATAGATAATTTTTATATATTTATTTAGTGTGTCAAATATCACCCTTTAGCAAAATGCTGATAGTTTTCATTGTGTCTAAAGTCAGTTTACACAGTTAAGATTCATGTTGCTATAGTGAACAGGTTGCTGTTGTGTTCAGCCATGAAATTTTTTAGTGCTGTTATATATACCGGTAGACATCATGCCACAGATATGTCATTCCTCCCAAACTCTCAATTGTAAAAAAACCAATCATAGCTATGTCATACTTTGAGATTTTTACAGTAGGCAGGTATGATAGACAAAATGCAGCTTTGTCACCTGTGTTTTTTGGCAATCCACAATCCTCAAGTTGTTATTTTAGCACTTTGACTTCTGGACCATGGCAACAGTTTACAAGATATGTTCTAAAACATCTACCATGGACCAATAATCAACTGAATTACAAGATTTATTTTGAAACATCGTCCATGAACCATTAAGCAATTAAATTACGAGATGGGTTCTAAAAAATCTATCTGTATAATCATGGACCATATCAAACCAAAATACAGGATTTGTTTTTTAAGCATTTTACCACTTGTGCATATAGCCTAATATAAAGCTTGTACAGACTAGGCTTCTCAAGGTAACCAAAACTTCAAGAATATATTTGGCTGGTTGAATGTTTTGACCTTGAGAGGACTGGGATGTAATGCTTCAGTACATATTCTGGGAATCCAACACTCTGTCAGACATTAGGCACAGCAGCAAAAGACGGAATCCAACACTCTGTCGGACATTAGGCACAGCAGCAGAAGACATGCAGGGTGCATCTTATTGCACACTTATTGCAAATCGTAATGGTGTTGAGATGTACCAGTTTTCATCTGTTAGCAGCTTGCATTTTATGACTAGTGTATTGGGCACTATATATATAACATGTTTCTCTTGTTTTAGAGTTTTTCCTGTATTTTGATGCCTTTAATTTGTTTACATCACTCTGAGCAGACTCTGTGGCTAAGTTCTTTGAATTCCTATGATTATATACAACACAAGTGGTTATCTTCACAGTTTTACTATTACATGACAGCAGTCCTAAATCTTTTATCTACTAAGTTTGATTTGATAAAATCACTTTAAAGTACTGATAAAGCTGATCAAGTGCAGTTTATTTGATACTTTTAGTTACAGAAATATATATAATATGATTGGATGTAAAAACTTGCAAGCAGAAACGATGGCTGTTTATTTGATTTTAGCAATAACATGCAATAAACAATAAATTTATTTTACTTTTGCTTATTTAATTGTAGCACATCTTTACATGTAGGCATATTATGTTGAACAGATGCTCAATTCATGTATTTCTCAAAGATTTTCATCAGCAGTACATGAATAGAACACAATATAATTACAAGACTAGATTTATTACTTAGACTAAAGATAGTTATGCTGATTACAGGGCTTGATTTTCAAACCTTAAGCTATAGATATCCATGTTTTTGGCCCTGGTTGTTTCCACTTAGGATTCATCAGTAAAATAATTTTACAAATTACTTTCATCAGAGAGCATGGTGCCTCACTGAGAGTGCACTGCTATTAGACTGATTTATCATGTTTATGTGAGCTCCTCCTGATGAAGGGTAAACATCAGGGTTTACTTACTTGTACATTTTTGTTGAGTCTATGTATCAATGTTATAGTATTTTGATAGCCTAGTGGTAATGGAGATTACCTAGTGGTAATGGAGATCGCCTAGTGGTAATGGAGATTGCCTAGTGGTTATTGAAAATTTAGACTTTTGATTGCTTAGTGGTTATTAAAAATTTAGACTTTAGATTGCCTAGTGGTTAGCAAAGTGAATTTAGATTAATAAGTGATTAGTAAAGTGACTGGATTGCTAAGAGATAAGTGTCTTAAAGTGACTTTAGATAGACTAATGGTTAATAAGTGACTTTAGATAGCCTAGTGGTTAATGAAGTGACTTTAGATAGCCTAGTGGTTAATGAAGTGACTTTAGACAGCTATATGGCCTAGTGGTTAGTTGAGTGACTTATGATAGCCTAGTGGCTAGTTGAGTGACTTATGATAGCCTAGTGGTTAGGAAAGTGACTTTAGATTGTCTAATGGTTAACGAAGTGACTCTAGAAAGCTATCATTAAATGATACAAACCCCACAATATCTTAAAGAAACTATTTAAAAATCAAAGAATTCAAAATTACTCCTTACAATCAAACACAAATGAAAATATCTTAATTCCAAAACCAAATATTAATCATTTCAAGAAAAGTATACCGGTACAATTTGCTGGCTCTAAAATTTGGAACAGTTTGCCATTAAGTATAAAGAATTCATCAAGTTTATTGGTCTTTAAAGAAAATGCTTTAATTACATGCTGAATTAATATAAATAGCCAGTACTAAGTTATGATATATATGTGTGTGTGTTTACTATTTTAATTTTTTTATCTACTACTTCATACATTGTAGGTCTACTTATAGAATGACTATTATTATGTACTTTAATTCTTAGTTTTTGTTTAAGTTTAGAGAAGGCCTCAAGGGAGAATAGACAATCTTTGTACTAATTGAGTTACCTTCTGTAAATAAAGTAAAGGTATTATTATTATTATTATTATTATTATTATTATTAGCCTAGATGCTAGTAGAATGACTTAAGAAAGCCTAGTGATTAGTTGAGTGACTTTAGATAGCCTAGTAGTTAGTTGAGTGACTTTAGATAGCCTATTGGTTGGTGGAGTGACTTTATATGGCTCAGAGATGAATGACTTTAGATAGCCATTTTAGTGTTGTGGTTAAGTTAGCTGCCATGGCTTTAGATAACCAAGGGGCTAGTTGTCAGTCTTTTATTTATCTATATAAATCGTGTATATGAAGGAAGTATCCTGCATCAGATTTACAGTTGATGAGTTTTGCTATTTCATTATATGAGACTCTTTTTTGTGTCTATGTTTTTAACACAAATATATACACATGTACTTTATTCAATGTTTTTATACAGTGAAAATAATAACTTAGTTGTGCAGGATGTGTTTGACAGAAATTGATAGATTGACGCAGCTAGCCAGACCTTATATGGCTGCTCAGGTGTATGTGCTTTAAAATTTCATTTCTGAGTCGACAAATAAAGAATGTGTTTTTCATCAGTGTTTGATAAAAAGATCTGTAAATCCTAGTATCAACACAAGATTTGATTTAAATATTGAGATTTCTTGTTCAAATACAGACTTTCTACCGCCCACCTAATACTGTCTATAAACCTGGCCTGACCTGACAATTAAAAACTTGTATTTTACTGTTTATATCATTATATTGTCTATAATCATGTAATGTTTCAATTTAACTTTCTCCTAGATCAAACATAAAGTTCAGTTTCAAGCTGAGTTTGTGTTTTTTTTCTAACTATAAAGAATTCAAAAAGTTATACTTTGCCTTGTTGTTTGACATTGTATTTTACCTGTCAATACCAGCCTTCTGGCGGGTAGTCCTGATTGATGAGGACGTGAAATATTTATGGGAGTTGTATTGTACTACCTGCTAAATATTGAAGATGTAATAAACAATCTCTACATTGGTTTTATTGATCTTTGACCAGATCGACACATACCTGTACAGTTGTTTGTGACATGGCTCTTTATTGTGTTGAGAAAGACATGTCTCTTTAATGTGTTCAGAACACATGGCTCTTTATTGTGTTCAGAAAGACATGGCTCTTTATTGTGTTCAAAAGAACATGGTTCTTTAGTGTGTTCAAAAAGACATGGCTCTTTAGTGTGTTCAGAAAGACATGGCTCTTTAGTGTGTTCAGAAAGACACAGCTCTTTAGTGTGTTCAGAAAGTCACAACTCTTTAGTGTGTTCAGAAAGACACAGCTCTTTATTGTGTTTAGAAAGACATGGCTCTTTGGTGTGTTCAGAAAGACACAGATCTTTATTGTGTTTAGAAAGACATGGCTCTTTGGTGTGTTCAGAAAGACATGGCTCTTTAGTGTGCTCAGAAAGACATGGCTCTTTAGTGTGTTCAGAAAGACATGGCTCTTTAGTGTGTTCAGAAAGACATGGCTCTTTAGTGTATTCAGAAAACACTGCTCTTTAGTGTGTTCAGAAGATGTGGCTATAGTGTGTACTTAAAGACATTGTAGTTATGCACATCCTGCACATTTCTGCTGATACAAGATCCCATCATTAACATGAAAGAATTCAAAATATTCTTCATAATTTATGATTTTATCACTTGTTTGTCACTGTTTTTTCCTTCGTTGAAATTTAATGAATGAAATTTCAGACTGGTGCAGGATTGAAATTCATTTATAAATCGGGGACATTCTCCTGTGAAACTTTACACAACTCTTACAAGGTGTATCAGGTCAGGGGTTTAGCCGACACCTGAAGAAGTCAATCTGACACCCCTCTGTCACATCCCATATCTGTTTACCTGTGTAATGTGATGGAAGCCTTGACCTTTGTTAACATGATCAGAATTTAAACTGTCATCACCGCTGCCATCAGCTAAATGATGGATTTATATATCAAAAGCCTGAACAGACTAGCTAATGGCACAGTTGTACATTGGTATATGTAATTCATTGAAACGTATAGTAGAAGTACATTTTGTATGCAGGAAAGAAACATTTTATTATTTTACTTTCATATGATCTGTAAGACATTTTGACACCTGTACATTTACAGTTGTAATGAATAATGAGATTAATGTATTCATCGCTTGAATATGTTATGCCATATCAGCAATCTACCCAGCATATTTGTAACATGAATGTGTATGAATAAGTAGTCCACCATCATGCTGTATAAGAGATGGGATATTGATGTGGGAGAGTAACTAGGGGAATATAAATACCAAAACACTAAACAGGACCCACAACTGCAATGGTAAAGTCACACCCACGAGGTAGCTTTGAAAGTACCAAAACACTAAACAGGACCCACAACTGCAATGGTAAAGTCACACCCACATCGTGGCTTTGAAAGTACCAAAACACTAAACAGGACCCATAACTGCAATGGTAAAGTCACACCCATAT
>JAUMGZ010226355.1:0-11225 GCA_032359645.1 Pododesmus macrochisma
AGGTTTTGAAAATATAACTAATATGCAATGTGACCAGGTATTTGTTTGTTTTTTGGGCTTTAGCCTCCCTTTAACTCGTGTATAGGTCATATTGAGACAGTGGCTGCTTGTGACAGTGCGCACCTATGGCGACTTTATAGTGCTGTCTCAATGAAATGTCACGCCGCAGACATATTGAAATGATACATGTACCTCACTTGGTCACATTATCCTGACCATCCTCCTACTCAGTAATGCTGGGCGCTTAGCAGGGAGCGAGAAGATTGCCTAATTCTAAAGTCTTAGGTTTTGACCCCACCAGGATTCGATCCCACAACCGTGGATTTTAGCACCAGTCTACCAGCTCGAAGTAATGTGACCAGTAATACATATAAATAGACACACATACAAACATATACCTATAGTATACACTGTAGACTAGTAGTTGAATATTTCCTTTTCTATACATGTACATAATTATATATATATATATATGGTATCAGTTATTTACGAGTCAGTTATTTCCTTTTCTATACATGTACATAATTATATATATATATTGTATCAGTTATTTCCTTTTCTATACATGTACATAATGATATATACATGTATATATGGTATCAGTTATTTACGAGTCAGTTATTTCCCTTTCTTTATGTTATATGGTGTCAATGTTGTTATTTACAGTGATTCTGGTGCACGCCTCCTTGAGAATGCGGAATGTGAAGAACAAGATAACAAACAAAATGGAGTACATAGGACTAAAGAGAACACCAATGGGTATAATACTAGAAGGACTCGGACAAGAACAAGAAGCAGGATCCTAAAGATTACATATCTTCATATTATATAGACTTCCTAGTCTACATGATGTCTTGCTTGGGTTTATCAGGGGATGCAGTGCTTGCGATGACTTCCTAGACTACATGATATCCTGCTTTGGTTTTTCCGGGATCGCAGTGCTTGTCTCTTATGTAGTATTTAATCAATAATTTTATAGATATACTCATGTTTTTCAGTCTTGCAGTTCAATAGCAAATGTTTTATGTGTTATTATGTTTATGTATTATTATCTATAACATTCAAGTTAGGTATGGTAAAGTTTATTGTTAGTCTGGCTGTGGTGTGATATTACTTGTTGTTAATGAATTTATTTTAACTGTCAGGAGTTGATATGCAGATGATATGCTGATAACATGTATTTACGCAAAATCCTTCCAAATTTTTTGAAGTAAATTTAAATGTTTTCTTTCCATATAAGTTGATTATTTGATATGTCTTTGATACATAGACACTTGCTTTTCTGAGGTAATGATATACCATACTCACAAATCTTTTCAATGCCTTTATATGTAATAAATTACTTAATTGTGGTGATAAATGATGAAAATCATAAATTAATTTGATTTAAAGTTATTCTTGTAAGGTCCTCAGAGCTTTCCATTGCCCAGTTGGGCTATGTTGATCACCCTGCATTGGTTGTGATTGTCTGTAGATAAATTAAATGTTCCTTATTGCTGTTGTGCTTAAATATTGAAGTGTGTCAGATTTCTAAGAAAACTGCTGTGGAGACAATAATCTTGAATATCATGTTATCGCTACTCATGGGCTGAATATGAAATAAAATTAAAACGGCATTAATATATGGAAATCTTGTACTCAATTTACAGCTAGTCCTAAATGAACATTTTTTTTTGGTTAAAAAAACCCATTATTACTGTCTGCAGGTAACTAGCTTAAATTGATTAAATTTGTTTCTTCTTAATCTCTGTATTACTCTCTCTGACACATAAATTTAATTTTACATGGTTAAAAATTTTGATTTTATAATTAAGACATTGAAAAAATTGAAGTTAAATGACTTTAGCAGATAAAGCCATCAATGCCAATTAATATCATATATGTGTATAAAATATAATTTGGCAAATCAAATTACCAAGATGGCTGGCATGTTAGCCATTTTATGAAAATGTTTATTAAAATATCTCTAAAATGAAAGTTATGTAAAATTTTAATAAGTCAAAGAAATATTAGCCAGGACTGCCTCTATTTTAAAATAACATAATTTTTACATACCGGTAGAATTCTGTATGATTGAAACTTTAACACTTAAAACTACTTTAAGCCCCGTATTGGTCATGTAAATTTTATTTGTCTGAATTAATAATTTTTTATCATTTTTACAAAATATGTAAAAAAATTCAGTCAAATATCTTCATAAAAGTTGCAGATGAGCACCAAGCTTGCCCTGGTGTTTTGCTTTAGATTATGATAAGATGTACATTTTGATTTGCATGCACAGTCAATGTTGTACTAATTTTATATTAAACATGAACAAATTTATGTGTGAAAGAATTGATTTGAATGAACAAGAATATAGATAAATGCATGGTGTCTCAATGTTAATGTTATGAATGTTGCTTGCAAATTGAATATAAGAAATGTTATAGATGGATGTGCAATAATATTCAAGGTGCAGTATGATTCGTTTGTGTACACATGTTTATTATGTATGTTGATTTGCTTTTTATATCTGACAGTGCGTTGTGAAAATCTGGGGCATTTTCATCATTGAAAAGGAATTGAAATAGTATAGCTGTAATATTTTTTATATTACACTGTATTTGAAAAACATGAATTAAAATTACAAATCTAATACCAAAATTGTTATTGTAATTGTTTGCAAAATTGAAAAAATCAAATTTTTTATTGTAATTGTTTTCAAAATTGAAAAAATCTTTTTCTAGAGGCAAGTTTTCTGTTGTCTCCTGATAAGTCAGGTATTTGATTTGTGGTTATGATTTAGTCCATTATTCTGGTCTGTGAACTCAATATTCAAATGATGGTAAAATGTCTGGGATTCTTTATGTATTTACAGTAAATTTACCCTAAGTCTTATTGTATTTAACAATAATTATAAATTGGAAATTTTTAAAGGAATTTTTTGCGAATAAAAAAAACCCAGTCTTTTATCAGTACGTAAAAAACCATTGCAGCGCAGCCAGAATAATAAGGTCACAGTACCCCGATTGTGCCATTTTTACCACATTTTTTGCAATTACTTGTGACATACTCTATACAGATCAATAAAATTTCACACACAACAAATAGATAATGAATGAAGTAATGTTTGATCTTGCTTTAGTACATATACATGCATTGGTTCTAAAATAAGAACCATCCAACGTCAGGAGAAATTTAATCCAGAAATCTACCGCGACAGTACCCCAATTTGGCCACTTTCCTTAAAATGCAGCAGATGCGGTAAACTCTTTACGATCAGACTTAATTTACATAATTTTTTTGAAATAGACATATACTTTGAAGATTGTTTGAGTTATCAACAAAATCCAAGCAGTAGCTATCGAGTGTCACTGCTTTAAGGTATATGGTTTTAAATAAGATGAATAATTTCACAATCATTCAGTTCATTGATATAGGTTGTCATAAATGAAGAGAAATATGATTTTATTTTTACTTTTATTATGGAAATAAGATTAATGATGAGTCCTTTAAGCTATCATTCACTGTTTATTTAATTGGTAGGTCAAATTTACATGAAAAGTATTTTATGATGAACTTTGTGCAATACAGCAAATACTGTTACCTACTCAAATTGTAACGTTGCTAGACATCGTATTAAAGAAATTGTTTTATTAATTGTTTAATTTTTGTACTTTGATGTGGTAATGGTCAGCATATATACAGTGCATTTAATTTCTATTATACAATCATGAAATATGTGGAATTGTCATGGCATTTAAGAATTATAGGTTCCCTGACTGAGTAAAGTATAATGTCAATGTGTCTGCGGCGTGATTTTTCAGTGGGATAGCACTATAAAGTCGCCATAAGTGCACACTGTCACAAGAAGAGTGTAGTTTACCGAATGGAGTGTAGATATGGTTTTAATCAGATAAGAGTTAACGCCTGACTTCTGATTTTGACTTGAATCCTTTATTACATAATACTGAACACTTGCCGTTATGATGAATATTTTTGTTTCATTTGTGTGTAATTTTTTAATAATTAATAATTACAAAATATGTCATTCGCCAGTGGAGGGTTAATATTAAATTTATATTGAGACTAGTATATTTTTTTTTTCAGTTTATCATCATCAGTATTTAAAAAAAAAACCAAAACAACAAGTCTTTAATTATTTGCTGCCTATGAATGAGTTATATTATTGAATTGAAGAGTGCAGGTGGACACATGGTCACCTAGTATTACATTTTAGTGGCCTACTACCATAATGCATATACCGGTAGTTCACAGTGGATTATTGCAGTCACATTATGATTTGATCAAAGTGATTGACATACTTTGGTTTTATTTATGAACAATTCAAGGCATCCTCAATTGGAGGATTGTTATCTTAAAAATATGTGTGAAAGTTGCGTGCTTAAATGATGTAATGAATGATAAATCAACACACAGGGGCTAGCCACGGACTCGCCCCCACCCCCTATGTGAGTACCCGTATCTTCTTGAAAATATACACATACAGGGGGTGGGGGCGAGTCTCTGTCTGACCCCTGTGAATATACACATATTATATGCAAAGGTCTTAAGGAATGTAAATTACGTATTAACCTTGTTTAATATTAACCCTATAAATAATACAAGATAATCAGTCATGTTTACTGTGTGTAAATGTTGTGTTATCATCGCCATTACTAGATATTGTAAGATTGTCAGTATGTAATGCGGTCAAACTTCCAGAAAAACCATCGGCTATCTAAACATCTACCTTAACTGTAAATGGTATCGTTAAACAAAAACATGTAGTTAACTCTTCGGTATATTAATTATTTAATATCCGGTTGAAGATGTAAATTTAGCTATTATTAGTCATTTCTATCATCAGAAGTACACACATCACTTTGGTAAGCGATAGGAAATTTTGTTTTGTAAAAAGTTGTTTAAAACTAAAATTCAGTATAATTTTTACAATAAAAGATTCACTTACCCTCGAGGACTTCCATACATAGTAAATAGTTCAATGAGTATCATATAGAGGTTTGCTTTGGTGGCTGGTAACATAGACTTGCATAGTTATTTCTAGGATAATGTTTTAATTTTAAGACCAAATATATCATGTATCATTCATCATGTGAAGTACTTTATTTTCTTATAACTGTGCAAGTCTTGTGAATTAATAATTCTCCATGTGGTGTTAATATATATGCTGTATTTTATAAATATCTATAAAGTCCATTAAAATTTCAACATTATGCAAATTTGAAATGTGGGTAGTAGCATGTAAGTTTTAATGGAATGTACAATTTCCTTGTGTATGGTGTGTACTGTTTAAAGATCTGGATCAATTGAAGAAGATTTTGTAACTATGAAACACTTATTTATTATCTAAACATAAGTTTTGGGTATTTTTTTAGTATAAATTTATTTAACAATATTAATGATCATTTATAAACACAAGTGCTAATTTAATACTTATAAAATATTTATTAATGCTTGATTTCTCATTTTGACATTTTTCTAGTATATATTTATTCAATTTATTGTTACCTTTTTTAAACAACAATTTAGTTAACTTAACTATATACATAAAACTTACGCCTGTTTTTCAAGTATGGCCAAACATTAACGGATCCAAAATTATTTTGCTTTTATTTGAAATATTCAACAAAAATGTGTTGCCTAACTTGTTGAAAACATTTTTCATGTCTTTGGAATGCAAGATACCATTATGTAAACACTTTAATTTTGTGTATGTGTCAAATGATTTACTTCCATTTCCATCGCATATCCATTTAAATTTAAGATATGGTATAAATTTACAAGTTCACATCTATGTATTTGAGCATTTTTAAAATATTAACACTAAGAGTTCACTTTGTGTATGTTGCTAAATGATTTGCTTCTTTCCATTGCTTATTGATTAAAGGATATGAATTTAAGATATGGTTAACAGATTCATGTATGTGTTACTACATTGTGTACTAGTATGTAGAATCTTGGAGTATTTTTAAACCATTAACACTTAATATTCATCTACTTTATCCATGTCTAGAGATTATCACACTAAACATATTCAATAAAAATGTCAGAAAGTTAAAATGTTTTTTTAGTGATCTTTAATTCTATTTACGAAAATGAAAACTTCAGGAGTTGTGTTGATATATAAAAGACTATTGACAGGATGTTTGGAAATACTCCAACTTGGGGTCAAACAACTGCTAACCAATCTTATTTTATAGACCTATGTGGTATATAAATGACCGTTATTCAAACCTGTTGGTTGGCTAAAAATTAGAGTACTTTTTTATAGATTTCCATGGCATCAAATTATATTTGCTGGTCTCATTTTTAGTCCATCTGGACAAAAGGTCCAATATGGACTTTCCCATACAAATCCTGTCCATCTCATCTTTAACTTCACGTTTTTGACTTCTGAAAAACCACTGGACCATATTCAACACACTTGGTAGGAAGCATCCCTTGGAGAAAGGGTTCCAACTTGTTTCAAATGTTGGGGTTCAGCCACTAAGGGCCCAAAAAGGGGAAAATATGACACAAATTCAAAAATCTTCTGAACAAGAGGCTCATTGGGCTTAACATCCATCTGGTTGAAATGGGTCTATAATTTAATTTGGCATTTCAATAATTAAACTTTGGTCAAATTTTCCACATTTTGGTCCCCTAGTGACAACCCTTGAAGGTTGAACCCCATCAATGCCATCATTTTAACACAACTGAAACCACTTCCCCTAGAGATGCTAGGAACTAATGAACTGAATATCACTATCTTACATTACAACAACCATAACATTGTGACCTTTAACAATTAAATCTCAAAAGATAGGAATTAATGAATGGGTCCTCACCACCTAACTCTTATCTTGTTACATATGAATTTCCATAATCAAATTGGGAGTTGGCAAAATTAATGTAACACACAAATAAAAGTTCTAACGAGATAACTTTATTCACCAATAAAAAAAGACAAAAAGATCTGAAAGTTAGATTGCTAAATATCATAAATATATATATGTACATAAAATAATTTACATTTATTAATACTAAAATCAGTATTAATATAGGCATGTTTGTTTCATCTATATCCTTTATAGTAAACATTCTTGATTAGGAGCAGCATAAACATATTAAATAGATAATATATTAAAAACTTGAGAAAAAATATCTTTTACAACTCCGTAACAAAAAGGAAGGTTTTAACTAACAAGTAAAAACCTATTAACAAAATATGCTGAAAAACTCTTGAAATTTACATGAAATTGATTTACAGAGCATTAAGATATTTTTAAATAAACCTTGTTGGAAATGATTATTTAATGTTACAATAAACTACAGCTTACTGTTTCCTAGGAAAGAAGACTTCTAAGATGTATAAGTTAACAAACATTGATTTTTAAAGTAAATAATTTCATTCGGGCCCAATTGAAAGAAAGTTGCAGGTAACATATATTTGAAAATCCAATATGTCCAAAGCTTCTTTGACAACAATAAATTAATAAAAAATAAATACAGATAAACATTTTTAAAATAGCAGCCATAAAGTGGCCAATAAACTTAAATATAATTTAAACACTTCTCAACTTCATGTGACAGCAATATAAGACAGTTTCAAGTCTCCAAATTCTTTATTGCTAAAAAGCAGAAAAAAATCTAAAAAATTAACTATGGTGAATAATGATCTTCTTGAAATACTTGTTACTACTATTCTTACTGATTTTGCTTTATTGCATAACATTTATTTTGAGATTTTATTCAATAAACAAAAGTTAACGAGTGAACGAACAATATAATAATAATGGACAGAATTAATATGAGAAAAGTCGACCTGGGTCTGAATCAATCTGATTAAAACCAGATCTAACTTGCTCCCTTTTATTGATATGTCACAGTGTACCGATATATCAATATTTGGAGCATGTTAGATTTGGTTTTAATCAGACTGGTTCCTAATGAACAAAAAAAAATTAAAAGAATAAAAAAAAAATTATTTTAAGTTTTGAAAATGCAAGTCATTCAATAAAATCTAAAATTGTAAAGCACAATATAGATATCAACCATTAATTGATTCAATTTGCGTGTACAACAATGTTGATAAACAATATAGATATTTAGTGCTTGCTTTATAAACCTATTACAACTTTACCAGTGACACTACAAGTATCCACAAATCACGGTCATCTATCAATACAACACATACATACTTACAAACTATTGATCACATTAAAAGTAAAAACAAACTATGTGTAAAATGTACAACTACATCAAATTTGTAAATGTCTGAACACAATGAACTACATTCCACGTTTCAATAAAATGATCATTTTGATTTGATCTGTTTTTAAAATTTTAAAACCAAATTTAATACAGACAGGGTGTTCCAAAAGTAAGGCACCCATTTTGTTATGCGATAGAAACATTTGTTATGTTAAATTGCTTTGAACAAACTTATTGTACCATTCATGTCAATCTCCATGTTATGATACAAGTGAGATTCAAAGAAATAATAAATTTGTGGTTGAATATGCATTAATACAACCATGTAAATGTACGGTAAATGACAAATGAGAAAAAAGTAAAAATGTTCCCATTTTGAATATTATACAAAGTTGTGTACCTTTAAATTCTAAAATAAATTATAATGCAATTCCCTCTGAACTAATCCTAACCATCAACAGACCGCGGCCGGTAGTCATAAACCTATGAATACACTACAACATCAAACACTGGCTTTAAATATTTAAATTTATAATAAAACTAAAAGTTTTGTTTACATTGATTCATTTTATTCTTTTGTTACTTTCTATGTTATGCCATACTTTTACTGGACTAATTTGTATTGGGTTATGACAGATTATGGTCAGTTGTTATTGCAAACACAGACACTGCCCTACACTAAAAAATTGGATACTCAAGTTGCTCAAATTTGTGGCAATGGTAAGCCATAAAGTCTAACCAAAGTGCAATGGGGGGTCCCTGTGACAGGTTCATAATTATGTAAACCAACTTAGTTCACTTGGGATTAATTATTTTTGCAGAGCTTGCCATTTTCGACGTTTTGCGCTATTTTGGCAAACTTAAAAACAGCAAATATTATAAAATAGTTTTTAAATATAGATGCATTAACAACATACTACCAAAAATGGAAATTGAAGTGGCAACGAATTTGTTTTCAATCTGAAAAGCTCACAAATATTTTAGCTGCTAATGAAAGTTGGTTTACAATACAACTGATAATCATTCCTATTTTATAATAAAAACTAAAAGATCTTTCAATTGATTTAACACAATCTATACAACCATCTGTATCATAATAAACAAAATCTTAGCATATCCTAGGAAAATGCCTTAACAAAATGACATCATTATAAATTGCTGAACCTATTCATTTCATTAATGCAGTGTAAATATTGAAAGAAAAATTTGGAACAGTAAAAATTTGAAAAGGAATACATTTACATGGCATTATTACTTTAATTAAGTCTTTTATTTAGATTGATCACATCGTTGATATAACTAGACAATTCCACAAAATCCATGATACATATGCTCAGACCTTGTTTACCAATAGACTTGTGTTTCAACCAACTGACAAAAAATGGTGCCACCTTTATTGACAATGCGTCCTTTAAACTACTGCTCAGATTGGATATAATGGTAGTTGCATCGGCTGTACAAACCCCTTGCCATACAAAGAATTTGTTGGCAGGTCTACCGGCCTTATAATTAGTTTCCAAAAATGACATGAGATGTGACACCTTGGCTGTGTTAGCCCAAGGACTTAAAATACTAGAAGATTGCCAGAACATGAGATAGTCCTTCAGTATTGTCGGCTGATAGTAAAATATTATAACTTGTAGACCATTCTCCCAAAGCATATCAAGAGTTACACTTTCAACATCAAGGTATGGACACATTTTGGAGCCAAATATATCTGTGAGTTCAGCAAGCAGAGCAATATTCTGGTCATCTTTCATTTCATAAAGGTGATTCAAATCTAGGAACACGACCTCCTTAGGATGCTTTTCAAGAAATTCGTTAACCTCCCTGAAACATGGTAGGGCTTTCGCACCTACCAAACCATGCTGGAAGTAGAAATCTTCAGTGTCCTTTCTCCACGTAACACGACAGTCAAGGTAACGTATGCCATGTTGTAGCTGTTGTGTGACATTTAAGCTTTGTGTTACAGACCATCGATATATGATGTCCTTTGCAGCTGTCCCAAAGACTTTCACAAGGTCCTGTACCCATTTAGGTTCATTTGTTCCTACTGGTGAAGATCTGGATATGCCGTAGCTAAACGTGTCATGTGACCCTATGAAAAGTAAAAGAAGATCTAATTATAACAATTTTTGGTGTGTTAATTGGTGTGGCATAAAACCAAAACAGTATGTCACTTATACATATAGTTTAGACTTCATAATCCATATATTTGGATTTTAATTTGTTATTTACATTTCAGTTCTAGAGACTTTATGTTTTAAATATTAACAGACTGACAATACAAAAAAACGTAGCATGGAAATAAATATTATTCCTTTGATATTCATAATTTCATGTCACTTATTTAGCTTGTAATTAAATACAATTATTTTTTTTTTAACTAAACATATTACACAGAATCAAACTGAATATCCTTCAATTGATGTCAGTTAAATATAGATTTTATAAAATAACTACTTCATGTAAAATTTAAATAAACAGTGTTTTTGCAACATGAAGGAAGTATAAGACATGTCAGTAAAGGCATTAGGAGACATGTCAGTGAGGGAAGTATGAGACATGTCAGTGAGGGAAGTATGAGACATGTCAGTGAAGGGATTGGGCGACATGTCAGTGGAGGAAGTATGAGACATGTCAGTGAAGGTAGAAGGAGACCATGTCAGTGAAGGCAGTATGAGACATGTCAGAGGAGGGAGTAGGAGACATGTCAGTGGAGGGAGTACATGTCAGTGAAGGGAGTAGGAGACATGTCAGTGGAGGGAGTATGAGACATGTAAGTGGAGGGAGTATGAGACATGTCAGTGAAAGGAGTATGAGACATGTCAGTGGAGGGAGTATGAGACATGTCAGTGAATAGAGTAGGAGACATGTCAGTGGAGGGAGTATGAGACATGTCAGTGAAGGTAGTAGGAGACATGTCAGTGAAGGGACTATGAGACATGTAAGTGGAAGGAGTATACATATGAGACATGTCAGTGAAGGGAGTAGGAGACATGTCAGTGAGGGGGTATGAGACATGTCAG
>JAUMGZ010226366.1:0-11225 GCA_032359645.1 Pododesmus macrochisma
TACAAACCCTAATTGTTAGTGCCTACCCTAAAAGTTGTTATGCCATTTTCAGACAAGCACTGTAAAAGTCAGAACCTCTGTCATTTAAAACCTAAAGTAAAATAAAAAGAATTGCATACCTACCTACCCTAAATTTTGTGTTGCCTTACTAAATAGGTGGTGCTATAACAGATTGTTGTCGCATTGTGTTCTTAAGTCATTTTTGCGTAAGTAAAAGTATGTATATATTTGAATTTTGAGCTATTTGAATCAATTTATTTTTACAATTTATTTTACATAATTACTAATATCTGTCTATAAGTCAATGTTCGTAATTTAGCAACAATCAGTATTTCTTTCATGAAGTGAAGCCTCAGTATGTATGTAACCCGTTGGGTGATCATACGCACTATCAGTGTTGATGTCATGTTTGTAGAATTCGTAAATGCCGTGTCTACTCGCAAATGGCAAATGCTAACATAATTTCTGAGACAGTTTGTAAAATAATTATGGTAACTATTTACACTTCTTCAACACTGCTGTCATTTCTTGTATTATCCACGCGCATTCTAAAGCTGCTTTTGTCGTACTGTGAAATAGTTTTATCAGTAAGGCTGTAGGACTGGGATTGTGGGTATTTCTCCCGCTATATTTGACTGACAGTTGTGAACGTGGTGCATGCATTAGACAGGAACTTGGACTTACCAGAACTATTTCTTCACTAATCTTATTCTGTTTCATCTCCAAGATAATGCCACAATTTGATGTTGATAATTCATATCACATCGGATCCGTCTCTGTTTATTAAAATCGCCTTGAAATGGACGTGTAAATCACGTGTAAATCATCACATGATTGATGACTTCATTTCCTCTCACAGACGGAGTAAAAGTTTTTTTTCTATAAATGTTTTTGTATTCTAAATATTTCACATTTTACAGATAAAGCTACTGTATTTAAAAAATATTCATAAATACATCACGTCGAAGCATGGCGTTTGTTGCCGATAATCTACATTACTAAACAATATACCAACATATACATTTGTAATAGTCGTGAAAACAAATTTTGTTTGTTCAAGGATTGCACATTAAGTGTTCGTCCATGTAAAGTATAATCGATTTGTTAGTATTAAAATGAATAGGTGTACAACAAATTCGTTGACACTGTCATTTTATAAATTGTTGGTTTACTTTTTTCAAGGTTTTTTCATTAGATTCTGAAGAGCTTATCAATAATTTAAATTTCAGAACTCAGTGATATACAGGAATCTAAAGAGTGGTCTCCTCCATATTTATAAAGAAGAATTCACTGCTTAAGAAGGAAATATTACACAATTTCGTTTTTTATAAAAATACATATGAAATATTTTCTTAAACGATATCAAATATCTTCTTAAACTATATAAAATATCTCATAAACTTAAAAAGATATCTAAAATGAAACAATTTATAAGATATCTTATAAAGTATATGAAATATCTTATATCAATTATAACATAAATAATATAAAAAATCTTATTATAAAACTTTTTTATATAACATATCTCATTAAGTTTATAAAATATCTTATAAAATTTGTATCTTATAAAGTATATGAGATGTCATACAATATCATAACATATCCAATATAAGCATGTTATTCATGTAAGCTATCTTCATCTCTGAATGGTTCGTTTGATACAGCCGACCAACTGAAAGCATATTGTGTGAGATAAAATATCAAATGCATGTGTGTTAAAATTGACTTCAATTTCTTTTAAAGTGCGAGAAGCTAAAACACAAAGCCTTGTCAAATATATGTATTGCCCTCTTTCACATATATTAAATCATTTTTGTTTCCGTTTAAATGAATTAGTTGGAGTGAGCGGCGGATGAAATCAGCCATGTGATAGGCATGTGTGTGCAGATGTGACACACCGTCATCCGCAGAGGTCTGAAGCAGGGATGCTGAGAGACTGAACGATAACTCGCATCGGGTGGTTAAGTGGCGATTAAGAACGATGCATTAAGTCGACAATTACCGCTATGTTCTCGTACCTATATCGCCTAAATGTCGAGTATGCTCAGATAATATGCCGTTCATATTGACGAACGTTGAAAAATGACATTCTTCTGGCAGATGATCATATATATGGGCTATTGGAGAACTTTGCTGTCCGTATTACAGACTTTTTATGATGGTTTTTGACATTTATGACAGATTTTATTTAGCGTGTAATGGAATGCGTTAAAATGACATATGAATATTATATTGTCGTAAATAAAAACAAAACATGCATGTTAAACGAGCTATGTAATTCATCATCTGTTCACTGTCAAAGAACCGGGTGAGTTTTTAAACGTCACTAATTTGTTTCAATATCATTTAGCAGTTTAAAGATAAGAAAGTGCTTTTTATAAACTTATTCTTTACACTGAGTGTTTGTTTCAATATCACATTTTCTAAACTTTCTGTATTATTTCCTCTTCAAATGGAACGCATGCATACACAGATCGGCAATAAAGTCTCTCTTTACTATGACTGTTTAAGATTTGTTTTCAATAAGGAAACAATATCACAAAAAAATCACCGAAGTGCACGAACCACTCTGAGAAGGTTTTTGTTTACCAGTAATTACTTCATTTGCGTCGCCTTAATTTGCCATTACATGTATATGAATAAATCCCTTAAGACTATCGTAAACACCATTAATCATCTATTGCCACATCGCTCATCAAGGTTCTATCTCTGACACAGAAGAGTTCCATTTTAATGCAGGTCGTTTGAAAATAAACAGAAACTGTATTATATGTCCACTTGCTTCCGTTTCCCTTAATTACAATTAATTATCAACCTCACGCCGCCGCCAAGAGGAGGGGTGTATAGAACGGTACGTTTAACGAGCATTCTGCGATGATAGCCACTGATTAAGCGTAAAATTGTCCTTTTAATTAGTTCCGAATCAGATAAAATCAACTACAGGACAAACGCAATGTGTGATGTGGTCGTGTCATTTTGAAGTTTAAAGAAAACAAGATGTTGACCTCTAATGATAAAATATGTATACATAGCATGAGAACATTCATTCTCGCACATAATGAATACATAGTATCAATGCGTGTGTGTGTGCGCGTGCGTGTGTGTGTGTGTGTGTCTCACAAACAGAAATTAAATTTTAATTCCAAGGCTTTGACAATATTTTCCAGGATATTTTCATTCGTCAATTGTTTCTTTTATTGACGTACATATTTGTAAGCGCGTTTGATTAAGTTCGTGTCAAGACAATACCATTCAAATTTGGGCAATTAGTCAAGGTAGTTTCAATCCGGAAATGCACTCTTTTTGAGTACCCTACATGTTATGTGACAAAACGTTGTCACACGTGGGTTATAAGGATACATGTAACATGTCTGGACCCTCGGGGTCACCTTCCTGTCCTATCTTTTAGTTTTTATCCTTTAGTCTTTTGTCACAATATCGGTGAAAGATTCTGGACGTGATGTTAAGCCCTTATTAAACAAACAAACAATTGTAATGTGAATTACCTCCCCTACCACGTCACCAAGTTGCCTTTATACAGAGTCCAACAATGCCAGGCTATATAATATGAAAATCTACAAAACCAATTACGTCCGCCCACCTTCTGAATATTCATGAATTTGTATGAGCTGTGTACGTTCTCAGCGGAGTCGCATTTAATACATGGACATGAATATTCAGAAGGTATGCAGGCCGCGCGCATAGTTTGACGTCGTTTGAAAATGGCCGGCCGACGTGATTTTAAGCATTTACGAGAAGATTTTTCGCTGTTTATGTTCGTCATAATTAAGTTTAAAGGTATTTATAGATATTTACATGTTGAGACACATACATGAACATGTCAGGTCGAGCAATAAGATCAAAACAGCTGATAAATATTGAATAAACTACCTGTGTTAACCAACTAAGCGATAGGGCAAGTTCGCCACATTATAATTTATATAGCCTGGCCTCATGACTTGGTATAGACTATCCTATATCGCGCCAAATTGCGCGTGCTTTTAATAAAAAAGTAAATCGAAAACCAAGACGATATTCTATGGCCGTAAGTCCATGGACATTGGCAAACAATAAGAAAACGTTGGAGGCACACAGAAAAATGAACCAAATATTCATTTATTAACTAATACTGGAAACATCGCGATAATGAGCGCCGTCAATGAGTCATCTAACGTTTTCAAACACGACCGTATGTAATGTGGCAAGTTAACCAATCAGAATACGAGATATATCTTAACAGTGTCATCAGCTCAAGTCACATAATTTACAGTGTCATCAGCTCAAGTCACATAAAATCCGGACATGGAACCTGGGACCGTGTACCCTGCCAAAGACCTGTATTGCTAATAATATATTTGACCCTCGATCAGTTCACAATTGTCTTGTTTTCAAATTCAGACCCAAGATTTTCAAAAATTGCAAATTTTAATCCGTTTGCATGGCTTGAATACAAATAACAGTTTAATTACCTGCTTAGATTGTCGTTGTTGTTTCTGTTGTAGATATATGCACGAAGAAAGACGAATAACTGTTCGTGAATTGCTAAACATAATAAGTAATCATATGATATTTGTTCAAGGATTGTAAATATAATTTCAATCGTTACCGAAAGGTATCGATATTGATAGACATTACAGACGTAGTTTGTTATTCAAATCCAATAGTTTAAGCGGTGACCTAGCTATACCACAAAAGTTATAATAAAACATGTATTAGTCATACCGAGACGGTTATCTGCGTGTGTCAGTGCGGATTAATGGCTACATTGTAGTGTTGACTTACTGAAATATCATGCCGCAGAGACAATGACAGTATACTTCACTCGGTCGCATTATACTGACACCGAGCCAACCACAATCCTTCTTCTACACAAAAATGCTAGGTGCTTAACATGATGCGAGAGGATTATATAATTTACACGACTAAGGAGTGACGCCAATCTTATTCGAGTGTATCGCCGAGGCGCGGAATATACAAGTCTAATTTTAATTAGACTGGAGTGCCGGACACATTCGGGATCGAACTGTCGACCGCCCGCTACCGCGACGATCCATAAAACATGGATTAAACCATATGTTTATGCTTATAACATTATCATTTCTGTAGTACCTTTAAATTTTATGACTCATCGGTAACTGGGCGGTATGTGTTAACCCATCTCAGATAATAAAGCTTGTACTGTGTATTATTAAGCGTGTGTTATGTATTGAAGTGTAATATGTTTGCCATGCTAATTTTATTTTAACTATAAGAAAGAAACATTAGTCAAGGTTTTTCTTTGATCATACAATATTGTATACTAGTCAGTTTCTTTCTTTTTTAATGTTGTACAATTTTACATTTCGTCATTTAATTTAATGAATGGCCTTTTCAATTTCAGTATGACTTGTTTGATTCTTTAGTATCTTAACTAGCATAACCTCATGTCTTCAAGCTGCCCTAAATAACATACAATGCATAACAATGGTGAGAATAATATACAGCGCACGTACACCATAACAGAGAAATGAAGTATGCTGCAGTTTGAATAGTAGAAGAACAGTTGGAGAGTTGTATAACATATACAATATAAATGCAAGGATTTAACTATAAGTTGAATATCTAGCATATGAACAAATATATATATAAAATATGAATTGAATTGTTATTGCATAAGTTCATGTCTGCGAACATTTGCAGAATATACACATTTCCCCAGATTGTTTAACTCTTTTGTATTTTAAACATTCAACACTTGTACCAATTTATAAACACGTGCATTATTCAAAGAATTCAAGATGTTATTATTAACGCTCAGGAACGTTATGGAAATAAGTCTTAATATATTTTAATCTGAGGTCCGCGTAGCAAGGACATACAAAAGTATAATGGAAGTCATCCCCGATATCATTTAAATTACACAATGTACATAACCTCTAATTTTTTACAATGTTTTTGAAACGTGCACATTCAATATCTAAAGTGCGCGCCGATAACCTTATTTTTTATATTTATAAGAGTTAATTTAGATATGTTTACAAAGATATGGTTTAAGATTGAAATCACATACTAAGTGTTGAAACAGTACTCCTTTTAATATTTTTTTAGAATTTTACTAAAATATTTGTGTATAAAACATCACATATTCTATTTTTTTATTATGGAATACATGTATAGCATCCCCATCTCTTTGATTTTCCATAAATCCCAAACCAATACGATTTAATTCACCTCCAATATTTTGAACCCATTGATCACTATTTTTATCAAACTCTTAAAATGCATTATGTGTGTTCGGTACTTTAACCCGTATTTACAAATTCAAACTTGTCTCACTTTTGGTAATGAGTATCGACCGAGTTCTAAATATATAATTCCCCTGCTAGTCGATTTTAAAAGCTCACTAGAGCTTATGTTTACTGTTTTAAAACTGTATCGACTCTAAATAAAACTTTTGAACTTTGAAGCTAGTAGTTTTACAAACGCCAAGCAATCATTTACAAAAAAGTAAGTACACTTTCTCTTACTCGGGAGCGTTGTTAAAACCACAAACTACAGCCCCGTAAGCTTACATATTACACTGTTTACAACACACAGCATCATTATTTCAACAATAACAGTTAACTTATATTGCACAAGGACACCAATCATCACCTCATGGCATTGACAAAATGAAAATTCAATTGTTAATCGATGGTTCCACGAAAGTTGTTTGAATAAAATGTATTGGAAATTGTTTTATTTCGGGGATTGGTGAAATTTGATTAAACTATACAATGTTAATCGAATCTTTATCTAAATCGGCAATGTTTTCGATTGATGATTTATTGTCTTATTTTAATCGTTTAGTCAACTGCATGAAAGTCTAGTATTATTTGACTGTACATATTGACTGATATGACAAAAGACGTTTATCTGAATATCACGTGAAATGAATTCCGTTAAAGCATATGGTGCCCTCTTTTGTGCTTTGCTTGCAAGGTAAAGTAACACATTTTATGTCGCTAAAACAATAAATAGGATCCAGTCTGAACATTGAATGTGTAAAGTATGGTGAAACACGAGTCTAGAACATAGTTAAACTACATAAGATGGTCGCCATTTATCTGCAAAATGCTATGGTAATACCGGTCAGCATACTTGAAAATATTTGCATCATTCTCAGACGCAGGAATGATGCCGTATACAAACAAACATTTGATATCTAAGCATAGTTTTGGAATAAAAGAAAGTTCAAAGACTTCTTCGCATTCAAACAAAAGATGACGGAGGCTATCATCTGGAAAGAAAATAATGATACAAAACAAGTAATCAAATTTACGGATCGCGGCGTGGCCTCGCTGTTGATGCCACCCAAACATTACATTCTACGCCATATCGCAAATCAATGACCCTTGCCTAACTATCACAACAGACGACCTATCTCATTTAACAATCCACTACGCATGCCCAGTGAACATTCTAATACACAAAACAAACACGGAAATCTATCCAATTTCTACGTCAAAATAATACCCGCGGTCTGTTTGACATTGTTTGGAAGCTTCTTCCCGTATATCAAATGTTTCTGTGCGTAAAACAGCAGATTTGTTATGTGAAAGAAGAGATCACTAATTGTCATGGCTTCCACGATGGTTGACGCAGACCAGAAATTTAAAAAGTATTTTCTCTGGAAATGTCGTAGACGTCATGTTAACTACACGGATCCACGTTTAAAATGCATCAGCTCGTCAAACGTTGTCAAACACTCTGCGGTATTTCTCAAGGAAAATGAATTATATTAGGATTTTATTTTCTCACAGACAACGTAATATTCAGGCGTCTAAATTGTTCTGTTTGCATACACACGGCCGGGGGACTTTGTCAAAATACTTCAAGAAGAAAAAAAAAGAGTAAAACTGAACTTATCTATGTAAGTTATCTTTACTCCGGGACTTAATTCGTATGCCTTCTCAACATGAAAAAAACCCATCTGATTCAGTAATAATTAACCATTAACTAAAACTGAACACATATTTTACTTTATTGTATTTAAGTTTTTCTCATTACCGCTACACATTTCGAATAAGAATGATTTTTAAATTGGATATTCGTTGTTAGTTGCAATATAGGGTCACAAAATAGAAAACTCTTGTAAAATGTATGTGACAGCTTGGGGAAAAATATTAATGATCATTTTTAGAATTGTGTTATTATAAAATCTCAATTGTTTTTTAAAGGTCTTTTCCGTACATAATTGCAACTCCTCGTGTGTGTGTGTGTGTGTGTGTGTTGTGTGTGTGTGTGTGTGTGTGTGTGTGTGTGTGTGTGTGTGAACATGTTAAACCCATTTTTAACACAGAGTCACGTCTTGAACAACCTGTTTTCATTTCAACGATCCATATTTAGTTCAAATCAAGATCTATTTTTCTGTTTTACTAGAAGCCATGCAATCTTAAACATTTAAACATACCCCCTATATATATGATATTTATAAGAGGAAAGAGTCAATAGTCATTGTGAGACAACCCCGTCCCGAATCACAGATCTAGTTTTGAAGCAGCCGTCATTAATGGATGCTATAGTAAAAATTAATCTAAAATAGGCAAGTCTTCGGTAAGTCAAAGCTATAGAGCCAAAGAAGGAGGGGAAAAATCACGATGGTTATGTTGTTCAAAAACCATTCCCCAACAATATTACACAGTTGTCTTACCAAAATTTTAAATGTGCGCGTAGTCAAAATAGGAATTTTTAAACGTATTCCTCTGGACACGTGTTTCAAACAACCCATTTCTCATCAGGAAAGGTGGCGTTATACTTTATATAGAATTAAATATTATATATTAAATTACAGGCAGACTGACTGACTTACTTACAATAAAGAAAGAGCCAAATATGCACCAAACACAACAATTTGAAATACAGGTTAGTATGAAACTGTATCTTCTTAGGCCCATTACTCAAAAATAACTGGCAGAACAATATGAATTGGGAATAAATGACGGCATGCCTCACACACAACAATGGCTTCTCGGGAAAGGTTCAGTATAACAATTGTTCGGAAACAAATGTTAATGGGTTATGGTTACCCTCAGGGCAATGCCACCAGCAGAGGTAACCGCCCTAGTGATATGAATACAAAAATACAATCCGAAACATGTAAATAAATAAATATGATGTTTATAAGAGGAAAGAGCTAATACTCTGTGTGAAACACCCCGTCCCGAACCCAAGTTTATTGGTTTAATTTGGACTAAACGTCACTTCCAGAATATTTCACCGATATCGTGACAAACGACTAAAGGAGAAAAACCCATCAATAGGAAAAGAAGAGAAGCCACGAAAGAGCGGGAAAGCAAATCAGAAAGAATGATGAGCCCATGCAACGACGCCGCCGCCTACTCTTCTATTGAACTTTGCATGGTGATCTTTATCGTGTCAGGGGGTTAATAATCCCTGTAAACGGGACCGTCAGCTTAGCGTCCCCTCTGAAGGACGTGCTGATCTTTGGCTGGCCTATGCCTTTCAACCTGTCTGAATTGAGTGAACTAAGTCCCGCCAGCATAGCTCTCCAGCTCATCGAAACACTCAGATATTCCGACCACGATTAATATGACCAAAATAAAAATTGATTTGGCAACTGATCTAAAAAAAAAAAAACCAATTGCAATCAAAGTAGTTTTGTCACATTTTGATTATACTGCAGCCTTAACGAGGACGATATTCAACCAACGTAGCCCTCCGTTTTATTACTGTTTCTACCTATTCCAATAATTTATGAAGGATGACGTTATAATGTGGTTTGATACTGCCCGAAGGCTGATATTGACTAATTGTAAAAACGAAATGCTATACATGTAGGAAGAAACAATTTTTTAGAAACAAGTTCGTCCAATGATTTTTCCGTTTTTTTATATATATATTAATAGTATCATGGTTATCAATATACAGGGGATCTTAGCTAGTTTTTGCAAATTTTAACACAATATTGAACTTGATGATAAAAAGCATTTAATCCAAATGTCTGACAGGTTGAAGGGTAGAGGCCAGACAAAGATCTGCACCTCTATCGGAGGGGACACTAAGCTGGCGGTCCCATGTACAGAAATGTTTAACCCCCTGGCACGATAAAGATCCCCATGTAAAGTTCGATAGAAGAGAAGGCAGAAAATCCGGTGCATGGGCTCATCATTCTTTCTGAACTATCTCTATTTCTTTCGTTTCCCATTCCTGTCGCCGCTTCTCTTCCTGTCCTATCTTTTGGTTTTTCACCTTTGATCTTTTGTCAAAATATCGATGAAAGATTCTGGAAGTGACGTTAAGCCCTAATTAAACAAACAAACAAACAAACCACATGCCTAAAATGCTATACACATTTTAATAATATATATAAAAAAAATACAAAATTCAGCAAAAAGATCGGGTACACCAAATATATATTATATACATTGAATTTCTTGTTCATGAATTCCTTTCATTTTGGTGCTTAATTATTTGATTCAGCTGTTGTTTGTTTGTCAATGTCTCACGTTCTATTGAATCCACTCATCCTGTGTTTGACAGAAATGCCAAGGTTCTATATGGTACCTATAATCAAAGAGAAATATCGGTCAACAAATGTGACCACCTTTGCAATATCTGAAAAATGGCATATTTGAAAGGATTTTAACAAAAAATTGTCAACTCACATATAATTGTTATAACGCCGTCTTCCATATATACAACTTTCATTTATATCAGAATTGTTTAAATGTTTCGCCATTATTTAACATTTTATTCATATGGCAGGCATTCAATTACCAGGAAAGAAAATCATCATATATTTGAAACAACTTGAGTATTCAATCTAGAACACGAAGAATTTTGTCGATGGTTTTTTTAAAATAGTAAATCGAAAAACCAAGACGATATTCTAAGGACGTAATTTCATGGACATTGGCAAACAATAAGATTATGTTGGACGCACACAGAAAAATGAACCAAATATACATTAATTGACTAAAAATGGAAACATCACGAACTTCTATTAAAAACCTAGAATCAAAACCAGGTGCTCGCGATATGGTAAGCGTTTCCTGCTACACATGTGTCACCCACCGCGTTGCCTCCGTGTCATTCCGGTGTATGGTAACCTTTTCCAATGTTTAAAAAAGGAGCAAATGTCACTATAAGAAAAAGTTATGATGACGCAAGAGCAAAGGAGAAAAATCATTAACAGGAGAGGAATAGAAGTAGCAACATTATCAATAAAGCAGAGCGGTAAAGAT
>JAUMGZ010226377.1:0-11225 GCA_032359645.1 Pododesmus macrochisma
GTGTATTCAAATTTATGGGCGCTAGTAGGAATATACGCTATATATATATGGGTAAGTTAGTTGAAACAAACCTTCTAGTTTATTAGAAGAACATTTTTGAAGTTTTGTCAAATTTTCCCCCTTTAGCCCCCTAGTGGTGCCCCATGGAGGTCCAGCCCCTTCATTTGAACAAATCTGAATCCCCTTACCCTAGAGATATGTCTACCAAGTTTGGATAAAATTATTCCAGTGGTTTAGGAGAAGAAGTCGAAAATGTGAAAAGTTTACGATGGATGACTGACGGCTTTAGTATGGGAAAAGTCCACCTGACTAAAAAAATTCAGAAATACAATGATGAAGTGACTCTTACCAAATCCTTGGCGTTTTCATTGAATAACGATAATTCATTTGAGTCTCCCAACTTTTTTCTCCTATTATCAGCTTTTCTCTAACAAAGGAAAGACCAAACATCAAATTAAACACATGAATATTAAGAGCAATTTGTCAGTATTCATTTTACAGTTTTTGGTTTTAATCTTATCAAACTTAGATAAATAGCATGTTGTATGGTGATGTATTGAATACCATATTTAGAAAATTGCAAAAGTATTTAAATTTTATTTTACGTTAATGACAGAGAATTTCTTGTTTATGCTTGCCTCTGCAGAAGAGACTTGTCAACCTAGAACTACACAAATCTATATTGTTTATTTATGTCCACCATGGAATATTTATTTGAGGCACACAGCTATTGAAACCAAAATCCAACATTATATGAGGCCAACAGTGAGAGAATCTGACTATGCATGTCATATTTACCTTCATATCGTCCCACATTTTTTGTATTTCTTTCTGTCGTTGATTTACATAGCTCCGTTCATCAGGATAAGCTGACCTCACCCTTCAAAATATATTAATTAAGTATTTAACATGGTCGATTAATAATTAACATGTATTAAATTCATATACTGTGCAAGAATTAAATCTGTTTATTACCAATTAAATAACAAACTGCTTCAAAAATAATTGCTTGATTTTAAAGCTAATTTTAATTTAGAACATTTTAATCAATAAAACATGAAATATGAGTTATAATTACAACAAGAGGCCCAATCGGCCTTTATGTCCATCTGGTTGAAATCTGCCCAGTAGATTTAGAGATATTGTTTAAAGGCATACTGTCAAATTCATTACTTTTGGCCCTGCAAACCTGTCCCATGTGTGGTCAAAGACTTCATTTGTACTATTTTAAATCCCCTTCCCCTAAGGATGTTTTCAGACAAATTTGTTGAAATCTGCCAAGTAGTTTCAGAGGGGATATCGTTTAAAGGCACACTGTCAAATTTACCACTTTTGGCCCCGCCCACCTGTCCCATGTGTGGTCAAAGACTTCATTTGTACATTCATGAATCCCCTTCCCCTAAGGATGCTTCCTGCCAAATTTTGTTGAAATCTGCCCAGTAGTTTTAGAGATGTCGTTTAAAGTCATACTGTCAAATTTACCACTTTTGCCCCCATCCACTTATCCCCTGGGGGGTCAGGGACTTCATTTGTACAATCTTGAATCACCTTCCCCATAGGATGTTTTCTGCCAAATTTGGTTGAAATCTGCCCAGAATTTTCCGAGGAGATGTCTTTAAAGGCATATTGTCAAATTTACCCCTTTTGGCCCCGCCAAGCTGTCCCTTGGGGGTCAGAGACTTCATTTTTACAATCTTGAATCCCCTTCCCCTAAGAATCTGCCTAGTAGTTTTAGAGGATATGTCTTTAAAGCAAAAGTTAACAACAGACGGAGGATGGAGGGACGGGATTGGTATGAGAAAAGTTCACCTTCCGTCCAGATGGACTAAAAACAACTTACGAATCAGCCAAGAAGTTCATTCTTTTCATCTTTTCTTCCACAGGAACAAGTTCTCTTTCAAGATTCTGTAAATATACAATATGGATATCTCTCTTTAAATTATCTCTTTAGTAAAGGTTTTTTTTTAACATTTATTAAATGATATTATAGAAAAACAACTTTTGCATGGTGTTGTACTAAACACAAAAATATCTATCAATTTAAGTTATCTATTTAATAAGTGAAATAACATTTTAATTTATTTTCCAAAGAACAAAGTTTTGAAACATTTGAGTTCATAGAATTACATACAGCATGTTTTCTCTGTAATGCCTGGATTGCTTTGAGATCATTGGCTACTTCTTCGGTACTAAGTGTGGCGTCTTTATCCTTGATCCACTCTGCTAGTTCATTACACGTGGACTGGAACAGCTCAATACTGAAACACACAATTTCATAATTTAAATAGACCATGACACAAGTTCAATGACGTCCAATCATATAGACATCTAAGCAAATACACAAAAGTGACCTAGCATTTATCTAATTATCTGACTGATTGGTGATTATATATATTATATACTATTTATACCTACCATTACATCAATAGTATAAAAAGGAGAAATCTTTGGTGGTTTTTTATAAATTAAATACACCATACAATTCTTGGATATATTTCAGTTTAAAAGTTTTGTAAACATGAATGCATTAGCTGTGTTTAATATGTTAGGGCCCTAGTTGGTATAGACTGTTTAGCATATAAGTTATCTGCATGTTAGGGCCCTAGTTGGTAAAGACTGTTAAGCATATTAGTTTTCTGCATGTTACTAAGTATATCACTATAACGACATACCTGGATGCTCCTTCAAGGTTCTTCTCCTTGTCTGTCTTCAGTTTATTTAATCTGTTCCACCTTAGAATTTAAAATCATAAATTACTTTATATAAGTCCCTCACAAAAAAGCAAGACTTGAGCCAAAATTTGGTGACCAAATATCAAATTGTGAGCCAAACATAAATCCAGGCTTTGGTTGAATTGATGAACAGGAAGATCACTCTATGTTCTGATAATTAACTTCCTTGTTTTGGCCATAAATTTAGGGAAGCGTGAACCATTAGGTCAAAAAGTCTGATTGGCCAAAACTGTAGGGGTAACATCCGATATTTTATTAAGAAAGGAAGTCTCTGATTGGAGCCTGTGTTTTTGCATCGATTTATATAAATTTGAAGCGATTGAAATTTGAGAAATGTACATTTGTGCCATGTTTATGCTGCATTCACTACATCACAATTAAGAAGTGACACAATTTGATTGGTTATTTCCTTCATCACGTGATGTAATATGCACGTGAAAAGGTACGTAAGATAGATTATTCTTACATGGCTTTCTCTCATGGGCAAACTCTATCTTACATAGCCTGATATGGGAGAATACCAAATATAAATAGCTAGTGGTAACAATATTACTTTTATTTGGTAAAATATTTCGTGTTGCCATGGATATCAACTGTGTATACACCAGTAATGTCAATCAGCCGTTTTTATTTTTCTCACACCTGTGATAGAGTTTTCCCATGTTTTAACCCGTGTGAGATTTCTCTATCCTACCCTAGGGTGAGATAAGCACACACTACTATCGTAGACAATGACATGATGTCGTGAAAACAATGAATATGACGTCATATCAACAATCAATATGACGTCACAACATTAGATCAAATAAAGGACTCGTCTGACTTTCTTGAAAATCATACAATCAATGCTTTGTTATCGCAGTGATAACAATGCTGAAGGTGTGAGAAAAAGAATCAATCACCCCTGGTTGTGTAAGATTTCTCTATCTCACACAACCAGGGGTGATAGATTCATTTATTCTCATATGCAGGTCGTGCTCCTATTTGGGTTTCCTTAGTCTAGTCAATAAAGCAATGTCAAGGAATTAAGTGTCACTGAAAAGGCTACATAGAAATAGTCAACTTTTTGACTTGCAGGCTTTCAAATTTGTATCAAAATGGTCTAAATGTTTGCAAGCTTAGTAACAAGAAGTACATATTGCCTTAATTTGTATTTGAAATTTATTTTCATAAACATGACTTATATATTAAAAGATTTCTTTTTAGTACATTCAACATGTGAGAAACAATGTTTACCTATCATTAATTTCCTTCTGTCGTTTGAGGACCTTGTCCTTCTGTCCCGTACCAGATTTAAGAATGTCTGCCGCCAAATGGTTGATATCATCCAAATGTACCTTGTTAGCAGCTAGACTCGTCATAAGGTTCTAAAATAACACACGAAAAATAATATTAAATGAATGACTCGATAAAGAACTTTGTTTATATTTGATATTAAATTAATTAATCACAGATTATAAATGTACATGCAAATTATAGTCTTTATCTAATACGTTTTAAAACACTATATATATACATAACAGATAAAGTCATAACTTACTAAATTCATAAACATATATATATATATAATATATATATAACAGATAGTCATAACTTAATAAATTCAAACATGGTTTCAGAGTTTAGTGTTATGATCTCAACTTTGGATATGTGTTTTGAGTTACCATGTTTTAAGTGTGGTATACAGTAAAAAAATATGTATAATCATTCTTGTAAATGTATACTGCATAAATATAAATAATATGCACAGAATGCATAATTATATCTTATAGTTCATTGACCCTTGCCCTATACCATTTCAATTAGTACTGCTCTATATTAAACCATGTTCTGTGTCACCCAAACACTTTTCCTATTTCTAAGACAAAAGTATAGATTTTCAGCTAGGTTAAATATTTTAAAGTTATTTTATAAAAGAACTAGATTATTTTACCTCAAACTTCTTGCGTACTGCTTCCATGTTATCTGATAAACTCTCCTTACTCATCAACATTTGTTCCTGTTAGTGAAAAAACGAGACAAAAATTGTGTGGCGTTATAAAAAATTTCATTTATGATTTTAAATCACACAAAACTGCATATCAAATTTGCATTGTGAAACACTACTCAACACAAACTACAAGTAAAATCTTCTCAATGTGTCTTCAAATATTTTTCATGTAGTAACAAATTTAAAACATAAAATATTACTAAATAAATTGCTAATGCTAACCTTCTCAATCATCCAGGTTTCAAACTCATCACATCCCCGGAAGAATCTGAACAGTTTCACACCATCATCCAATGCTATTCTTCTGGCCTGTGAATTGAACATATAAATTTGACCAATAGAACTCTGATTGATATAGACACAATTACCTGTAATACAGCTTTATAATGACTCTATAATCATTATGGATTAGATTAGATTGAAGAAAAAAGAAATTAATTGATTGATTTTTTTTTTTTTTTTTGGTTGTTGTTGATATTTTGATTAATTCTTTAATGTCTCAAGAGTTTAATTTTAACAATTTTATACACATTTTTTCTTCACAAGTTGCCCCCCTAACAGAAAGTTAGATTTATCTAAGACTATGTCAGAGCTAGGTTTATTTCAACATGACGATCTAGGTTGATATCAAAATGCAGAACGTCTAGAAAGGCAGCTTACACTATTGCTTGCGCTAGCAACTTCTGTTTTTTAAAGTGGAGTTTATTCTATATTTGTATTAAGTGGGCAATCTTGTGGTATTGTGGTTTGATATTGATCAAAGAGAGTTATGTTTGTTTGTTTTGTTTTATTAGGGTTTAACGTCACGTCCAGAATATTTCACCGAAATTGTGACAAGACCAAAGAGAGTAACTTTGACACGTCACATGAATAAACCCACAATGGACAGAACCTATTTTGGGGTAGGTAAGGTAGGAATTATGTAGTCAAATAACCTCATTGTGTGCCTCAGAATTAAAAGGTTAAATGGACATTTCAAAAGCATTAGGGCATATTGACGGTCAACACTGGGTCACCAAAGATTTTTGATTTGTGAATATATTATGTAACTTGTATTGTTTGTTAAACAAATCGACTAATAACAATCTAAAATCACATGAATTGCAGGTAAATCTTCTGATTTTATTCTTCAATAAGTCAATTTTAACAACAGTAATTCATAAAAAGTTCTGTGCAAAGAACAGACACTTCAAATACAAGTACTTTTAAATGTAAATCAATGTGCAGAATATGCCACTACAATATGTTACCTGACTAAGAGTACAGTTATTGATTGATTTAATCAGTTAACATATTATGTCAATCTAATTGTTATGTGGACTAATGTTCTAAACGAAGATTTAATATTTTATTGATTCCAACATTTTCAATGTCTCACCTGTGAAAACCTGACAAGTTTGTTGTATGCTATGTTCACTTGCTTCTGTCTCTTGTCGACATTATCTTTGTCAAAATGCAGATTTGCCTTCGATCTCACTAACAAAACATCAACAAAACATTAATTAAAATGTGCATCTTTATTAACTTTATACAAATCAAACAAACTAATGAATTTTCTTTCTAGAAATACATCGGATGGAGGTAGCAACAATTAGGGTTGATGCATTTTCAAAAGAATACATTTAAACAAGTGGAGATCAAATTAACAAAATATACTTTATTATGATTGCACATAGTTGCCAACTCTCCCTATTTTGGAGGGAATCTCCCTACGTTTCACACACAATTTTCCCTTTTGACATCAGTATAATTCCAAAACCTTGCATATTAACTTGCTTCAACTGAGTGTATAACACAGAGCTTCTTAAATGAGACAGTTTACACTACTATTTTGTCATATAGGGCATTATATATAGGTATTAAAAACATCTTAAAATTTTGCTACGCGTTTTCTCCCACATAAAGATTTCAAAAAGTTGGCAAGTATGATTGCAATATTTCTATAACCACTCTACTATACACCGGCAGTTGAGAGTTGAACTTTTATAGCTTTGTAGTGACAAAGCAACTGGAGAAAATCAAATATGCTTTGTGAATGGTGTTATTTGATGTGGACTAAAAAAAATAGAGTCTACTTTAAATGAAGAACAGGATTGGCAATGTAAATAAAGTATTGATAAAAATTAACAAAATCAATCCAATCAAAGAGTATCTGTTTGCTAAAACTCCAGTTATAATGATACAAAACCTTTGACAGTGTTTCTGTATTCCGTATTTATATCAATATTAGCTAGTACAATTGAATGATAAAACGATGAAGTACCAAAATGATAAAACGTTTAGTGAAGAACTATTAACAGCAACAGGGGGAACGTTAAATAATGTGGTCATATAACAAAAGATCTAGACAAATCTTGGCACTCACCTAGCACTGGTTTTTGAAGTTATTTTGACTAAACCTGGAACTCATTTTAGGGAATATTTTTTTATGTGACCATTTTAAAATTTGATGAATTTTCATATCATTATTGCTGATCATGAACCAATTTTCTTTCATTTGTTGATAGAATGCTTAGATATACAAGAATCTAAAAGTTGCGAAAGGAAAAATCAACACTATTGTTCAACAAGCTGACCAGCCATATCTCTGAAGTTTCGTTTAAAGCTCAAGGTGAGATAAACACTACAGTGTATATCTCCGAAGAACTGTAGACATCAACATATATTAGGCAATGAATGTTTAAGTAAATGTATATATGGTCCTATAATACACATTGCTATTACTGACAAACTGAATAAAGCCTGTTAGGTGTATTATAAGACCATAATTACATTTGCTTGAACATTCATCACTTAAATTTACAGTTTTATTGAATCTATTAAAAGTTCAATTATATAACATCAATAAAAGATTTATGCATTTGGCGGAAGAGCCAAATGTTAAAATTCCCTAGGAAAATATCTTGACAATATGATGTCATAAATGCAGCATGTGACCTCATGTAATTATAGCCTTATAATTACATTACGTCAAAGTAGTTCATATAGACAGACAACATTGGTACTGTAAGTATAATGCATTACTGAGGCTGAGGAACAGGTACCTGTTTCCAGACATTGTGTGCAAATACAGTCTTCTATTTCTGTGGATCTGACAGCCAAAAGGAGAAGGTAGATTTTTAGGTCCCATTTTTACCCAGGGATATTCTAGTAGGATTAGGGTGTGCACATTATAAACACAAGAACAAAGGGTTGGTGAAATATATACATTATAGTTATATGTGATTTTAATGGATATACTGTATGCAGTCGGATTCTTTACCAAATATATAATCATGCAGACCGGAAATACATCCTCCTAAATGCCCAGTAGAATTGGGACATGGTACATTCACATGCATGTGTGAAAATACCTATTGTTTTGTGGTAGAATGGGTCTACTTTCAACATGGCAAAATAAATTACTGAAAAAACAAGCAAGCAGATCACAGTATGCCAGAATTCTAGACATTTCAAATACAGTGCAAAGGCTAGAATTTATGTTGGAACAATGCAAACTCAGATATTTAACAAGAGGCTCATAGGGCCTTAACGTCCATCTGGTTAGTTTCAGAGTTGTTGTTTAAAGACATTCTGTCAAATGTACTGAACCCCCTTCTAAAAGGGATGACATCTACCAAGTTTAGATGAAATGAGTCCAGTAATTTTGGACAAGTCAAAAATGTGAAAAGTTAACATATTTGCTATAGTGTTGAACTTTGACCCAAAAATGTGACATCTATTTTTTTTACACCAGGTCACGCTTGAACAACTTATTTCTCCGGGCCCAAAAGTTGCTACATACCAAAACTTAAGCTCTAGGCCTTCTAGTTTATAAGAAGATTTTTGAAGTTTTAACACATTTTCCCCCTTTTGGCCACCTAAAGGAGCCCCCTGGGGGCAAAGCCCCTTCATTTGAACAAATCTGAATCCCCTTCCTCTATGGATACTTCCTACAAAGTTTGGATGAAATAGGTCCAGTGGTTAAGGAGAAGAAGTTGAAAATGTGAAAAGTTAACATATTTGTGTTGAACTTTGACGAAAAAAGCGTAATCTATTTTTGACTCCTGAGGGTCACCCCTTGAACAAAACATTAAGCTCTAGGCCTTCTAGTTTATTAGAAGAAGATTTTTGAAGTTTTTTTCAAATGTTACTCCTTTAGGCCCCCTAGCGGTGCCCCATGGGGGCCCAGCCCCTTCATTTGAGAAAATTTGAATCCCCTTCCCTTAGGGATACTTCCTACCAAGTTTGGATAAAATTGGTCCAGTTGTTTAGGAGAAGAAGTCAAAAATGTGAAAAGTTTACGACGGACGACGGACGACAGACGGCGGACGGCATTAGTATGGGAAAAGTCCACCTTGGACTGCGGTCCAGATGGACTAAAACTGATCTTATTTGGGGCACCTGTTGTCACTATACATGTGATTAATTGTTTAGCAGCTCATGATCACCAGAAATACTTTACAGTGCAGTGTACTAAAAACATTTTATAAACATGTATGTGCTTTCACATTAACACAAACTTGATAGACTTAAAAAGCTTCACGGGAGGGAGCTACTCTTATTGCATGAACTCTCCTACCTGAGGGAGCTGGTCTATCACATGAACTCTCCTACCTGAGAAAGCTAGTCTTATCACATGAACTCTCCTACCTGAGGGAGCTAGTCTTATCACATGAACTCTCCTACCTGAGGGAGCTGGTCTTATCACATGAACTCTCCTACCTTAGGGAGCTAGTCTTATCACATGAACTCTCCTACCTGAGAAAGCTAGTCTTATCACATGAACTCTCCTACCTTAGGGAGCTGGTCTATCACATGAACTCTCCTACCTTAGGGAGCTGGTCTATCACATGAACTCTCCTACCTGAGGGAGCTGGTCTTATCACATGAATTCTCCTACCTGAGGGAGCTCGTCTTAGTTTGCTGGACTTCTCTGGCTTTTTCATTACAACTTCCTTCTTCATCACAGTTTTTTTCACTCGGACCTTTTCTGGAACTTTCATTGGTCTTTTAACAATTTTCTGTGTGACCTTGGGTTCAATGTCTTTAACATAATTAGCAGGAACAAATCCTTCAGTTCCGTCAGACTTGCGTATCTGCCACCAGTCAGCATTAGTCCTTTGTATCAATACCATTATCTAGAAAACAAAGATATGTATTAATACATTGTTGTACATAATAATACATTGTTGTACATAATAATAAATTGTTGTACATAATAATACGTTGTTATACATATAAATATGATGTAGTAAATATATTTTAACACATTGTAGTATGCATCCAACATTGGCCATTTAATTAAGGTCATTTATATCTCAACAAGAGACAAAAACCAGGCATTTGTGCTCACCTTGAATACAATCAAGAATAACAAAGCAATTAAAATATATAAACTAAAAATTTCCTGTTTTCAAAGTATCCTTCAACACATTATCTTTACACTTTAGACATGATTATTTTCAAATTGGCAAGCTAGAACACGATTAGAATTGTAAAGCAAAGTTCTTGATCAAGATAAATAACTATAAATACATATAATAACAAAAGGCCCCATGGGTCTTAACGGTCACCTGAGTAATCCATTTTTTCAAAATGTTCTTAATTTTACCCCTTTTTTTGCCTCTATTGGGAACTGGCCCTTTTTATTTGCAAACTTGAAGCAGCTACCGGTATTGGGATATTTTCTACTTAATTTGGTTGGAACTAACTCAGTGGTTCTGTCAAGAAGTCGAAAATGTGAAAAATACCCTATGTCTACTGAAGTGGTTCATTTATGTGCATTTTTTTTTTCTGTTCGAAAACTATGTTGACATTGGCTCAAGAATCATGCACATCAAATATCCAAGTAATCAGAGCATCAGTATTTGTAAGAAGAAGATTTATTACAGTTAACCTAATTTTACCCCTTGTTGGGCCATATATGGACCAGCCTCTTTTTATTTGCAAACTTGAAGCAGCTTCCGATGGTGGTACTTCCTGTCAAATTTGGTTGAAATTGGCCCAGTAGTTTTTCAGAAGAAGTGGAAAATGTGAAAAATACCCTATGTAGATTGAAGCCCCCCCTAGTGGTTCATTTATGCACAAAATTTTTTCTGTTTCTAAACTTTGTAAAAGTTATCTCAAGGATCATGCATATCAAATATGAAAGTAATCCGAGCATCAGTTTGTGAGAAGAGTATTTTTAAAAATGAGTCCCTTTTTGCCCCCTTTTGGGAACCCTTTTGGGACCCCTATCAGGACGAGCCCCTTTTTATAAACAAACGTGAAGCAGCTTCCCATGGTGGTACTTCCTGCCAAATTTGGATGTAATTGGCCCAGCGGTTCTTTAGAAGAAGTTGAAAATGTGAAAAGTTTACGCACGACGCAGGACAAAAAAAATCACTATACGTCACTTAATTGAGCCTTTGGCTCAGGTAACCAAAAAATAACTAATTTAGTTGTTAATTACACCATCCATCGTAAAAATCTGATAAAAACAATTATCATTCTGGCAAATCTAATCATCAAAAGGCAATCAA
>JAUMGZ010226388.1:0-11224 GCA_032359645.1 Pododesmus macrochisma
TATGTTCTCACGTTGTGATGTTCCGTCTATCAATCTGTAGATCCTATCTCTATGTTCTCACGTTGTGATGTTCCGTCCATCAATCTGTAGATCCTATCTCTATGTTCTCACGTTGTGATGTTCCGTCTATCAATCTGTAGATCCTATATCTATTTTTTCACGTTGTGATGTTCCGTCTATCAATCTGTTTATCCTATATCTATGTTCTCACGTTGTGATGTTCCGTCCATCAATCTATAGATCCTATCTCTATGTTCTCACGTTGTGATGTTCCGTCTATCAATCTGTTTATCATATCTCTTTGTTCTCACGCTGTGATGTTCCGTTCATCAATCTGTAGATCCTATCTCTATGTTCTCACGTTGTGATGTTCCGTGTATCAATCTGTAGATCCTATCTCTATGTTCTCGTATAGTGATTTTCCTTCTAGCATTTTATGAATCTTAGATACAATGAAGGGTCTTATGTTTTTAACATCCGCCTATCGATCGTTAGACCCTAGCTTCGTTGTCTAAAGCTTTTATCACCCGCCTACGGCTTAATTTCATAAAAAAAAAATCGTCTTTCAATCTGTAGATCCGTAGATCATAGACTGTGGACTGCTTTCTTACTGCTGCTGGTTTCGTGGACAATTCTGCTTCTACCAGTCATTAACTTAACACTAATTGCTCTTATACGACGATTTCTTTTACGTGCTTGAGAAACACAGGACCGGCATTTTTAAATCCTCATCCGACGGACCATCTTGATATGAGCTTCCGGTTAAGTGTACTGCTCAAGTACACACCTGACATTGGCCGACCTGCCGCGAACCATCAACCTCTCGCATTAGGTAGATTAGAAATCCTGCGTGCTGACCACTACACCACCGAGGCCGACATCTGATGAAAGGATCTTACTCCTAGTAATTTATAGGTCCTAGCTTGTAGTCTAACGTCTTATCGTCCGCCTAACAATTAGTAGATCCCAGGACTGTTGTCGCTTCATGATTGTCTATCTAGTAATTGATGGATCCTAGCTCTATGGTATAACGTGATGATAGTTCACAATCGATAGAACCTAGTTCAGTAAACGCAGTTGGTGCATACTGGAATTGAAAAACTGACAATGGTATGACTTCCTTGTCATGCAATAGACATTGAATGTATAGCACACGTTATGGTCAGCTCGGTTCGAGAAAACAGTGACTGAGTTGAACGTAATCATGTCCGCGTCACTAAGGTCATGTTCTAGCAAGGCAGCACTATAGAAATAGATCCAAGTTTGAAACGGCACCTGCAGACACTGTCCTTTACATTAAATGTGTTTGAGATAGACTCCAATAAAACAAACGAACAAACAAACAGACAGAGAACAAAGATGATTTATATTTAACAACTAGACACGTGCTGTTTGTATAAAAGAGCGATTGAATCCGTTAATAATGGAGGATAATACGAATAAAATTCAACAACGTAAGTAAAGACAAACAAACAAACAAACAAACAAACAACAACAACAAACAAACAAACAAACAAACAAACAAACAAACAACAACAACAAACAAAAGGACAAACAAACAAACAAACAAACAAACAACAAACAAAATTCACATTAAAAAGAAAAGAAAAGAGAAGAATACATGTATCTCACATTTTAAATATTTTATTGTCTTTCTCAAACAAACTTATTTCGTGGAATTTAACATTTAATACACAAAAACAGTCTTACTTTGATTGTATATATTTCATATAACAATAATACAATAATGCACGTGGCATTTTAATACATGCAGATAATGTTAACCGTTAACGAAATTATGTCACAAATGACACACTAACAGGCACTTTCTACAGAAGTTTTGAGGTCGACATCGGTTAAGGAATAGTCATTCATACCAGAACTACACAATGCCATAAATGTAATTGGATTTCCAGAGATCCTATGAAAGAAATAGGCTTGTTCAATTTAAATATCAAAGCATTGATTTGAGAATGACTTGTATATTTATGTTCAAAATTAAATGATTCAAAGTACAATTGATTTGGATCACATAACACATATTTCAGTTTGTGTACTGTTCAATTGTATGCCAATTAATTAAATGTTTGGCGAGACATAATAACTGTGTCGGCGACACTGACATTTTAATATTGTATTGAACTTTATTTTTTACAAATTTAAATGCACCAAATTGCTAAGCATACTGTTAAAATTTTCAAGCCAACTTAAAATTCTGAATTAACCAATTACATTCAATATTATAAACTGTTCATCCGTGACAATACAACCTCCCATCAAAATCGATCAATCGGTCAATCGATCGATCGAATCTCACATTTATAAGGCACGAAGTTTTCATATAAACATATTTAAAATAGCACAGTTAATGGATGTAGACCACGTCTCTGTCCTGTGTTACCACCAGATGGCGACACAAGCATACAGTCTAAAGATAATCAATATCACAGAAAAGCTTGCATAGCAACAACATTTAATAATGCTTTCATTAATGTTTGCACTTCTTTGTTATCAAATGTAAATTAATACTTTAAGCACATATAACACACATTTTGACCTGTGGTGTTTGGATTGTACCATATTATCATAGTATCATCATACAGGCATTTTAAAAACTGTGAATTAGATTAAATGTCATGTTTTACTTTGATATAGGTTTAGATCTATCATACTGGTCAACTAAACTGCCAATAATGGCATACAGTGTATTTGCACAGCACAGCAAATAGTCTATGGAACAAAGACTATAATGTTGGAACCTAATTCTTTTAAAACACAACCTTCAAATATAATGCATAGTGTTCGAAATAAATTTGATATCTCAAGGTAGATAATGGGAGATAAAAGGTCGCTCGGGTATGGCTTTCCAGATAAACGGTTCTATGTTGTATTTAAAAAATAAGACCTTTGGTGCTTATCGATTTATTATGTTACACATTCACAAGACCTTGGAAAGTTCAAAGTGGTTTTTGTTGAAAAACTCATTTCGTTTTTCACATTAAGATAATTATGTATCATTAGGTACGCTTACTTGGTAATACAAGTTGTATTGGCCACAATTCTGAATATGAAGCATAGACTCTATTAAATTTTCAAAAATAACACTAAAATAAAAGATGACACGAAAACAAATTATTTAAACTATTTGCCATTGACATGATTTATATTGAATTCTTGACTAAACTTGACACACAAATGCATTTTGTTTTGTTTTTTTATAAAAAAGAAAAAAAACAACCCCACAACACTAAAATTGTGAAGAGTCAAATGAGATTCACATTGCCAGAACTTAAATATTATCATATACTTCAATAAACAGACAACTTTAAACAATAAAAAACGTGTACCAGTTATCTACCTTATCTGTCCACTAGATGGCTACATCTATTCTCTTTTCTAGTTACTTTGGGAACCAGTCTTACAACACAGTTTAAGAAATGGTATTTTGATACCGACAGAAAAAACATTTTTAAAGGAAAAAACAATTTTACATTTAACCTTAAAAGACAACTGACTCTTTTTAATTTGTATACGGTACAAAATCACATCTATACTTTTGGAAACATTAAGATAGCAATATGGACGCTTTTTACGTCTTTAAAAGTATCTATAAGGATTCATTTGGCATTTTCAAATTTTATAGCTTAAAATGTGATATTTGACATGTTCAAGCAAGATGTATATACTTAATTAAGGAAACAATAACAATATTTAACACAGTGCCATTCTCAGTAGAATCATTAAGTAACTGATTTGGGACTTTCTCGTAACACAAGGTTTTTTGACTGGGGTATGGCAAACATTTAAGATATACTTAATGTTCAATGTTTTTTTTTTTCATTAGTTTGACTTAAACACCCCTTCTCTGTTGTTAAGTACGTACTTAGTTTATAAAAATAAATTAAAATACATATCGTATCAACAATTAACATATACACACAAGTTTATAAAAAATATTTTTCTTGATGACAAGTTGACTGAATAGTTTTAGTTACATAATATGACATATGGAATCTGCATATTCTAAACACACATACCTAAATTTTATACATTTTTGTCAGGGTTTGAAAAAAGTGTTCACAACTGATTGTATGGTCTCATTTTAACTAAAACCAGCATAAAAATATCTTGTTACCACAATATTGTAAAAGGTATTCTGTCTAAGACCTAGTTTAGAAATGGCGCCACACGATGATTGCTATCTACCTAACAATACATATAAATGAGTCGGGGCTAACACGTAATTTTCATATTCTTTAGACCTTTTTTAATGGGAGTTAAAAGTTCCTTTATTGTTATTTTCAATAACACAGTTAAACGAAATGAATACCAGCTTTCTGCAATGCTAGTTATTGAAGCATTCCCATTTTTGCTAATTTAAGAAAAGCTTGTTAGCAAGATATCTTGGCTTCATTTGTGAAAGTGCCGACTCATTAAAATTTAAATGCTTACATGGCCTGCCTTAGACGAAAACACTTTGTTTAAAACAATTTCAAAAGGTGTACTTGACCAACTTTTAAGTACTGTTAAAAACATTTTTATGAAATTCATTTTTACGAAACACAGGCCAGGAAAAGCATTATACATTAATATTAGAATGGTGCTCGCCACTTAATATCCGGTAGAGAGTAATGCTGCTCTTCCACCTAGGTAAACTTCAAGGGGGAAAACAAAACGAAAACAGACATGCAGAATCCATGGCGCCATTGCTAAGTAATACTGTGATTTCACAACAAAATATGTTAATTTGTGTGAATATTGAAGTTATGTTTTCTGTAGGTTTGCTCAGGTGAACAATATTTCATTAATCAATATGATATTTCAAAATATTTCATGCTAACATTGCAAATCATATCTAGATCTACATCTGATTGGTTGAAATAGCTTCAACATAATTACAAAAATAATAATATAAAAGTATGTATTCAATTATCTTTGGTTTTTAGTGCTTTTGGCAATGCTTTATATTTGTAAATCAAATATATTTCAGGCTAAAATTACGTTGTCTTGTCTAGAATAAGATATACATATCTGACACACCAATAAACGACTTTGGTCTCTCTTGAATATTGTGCAATATTGTGTTTACAATATTTTTAATTAATAAATAAGATGTGTGAATGTAAAAAACTAAAGCACACTTCTATTTATGTTTGTAAGTTGGTAAAGGTCTCTCTTTCTGTGCTGCGTCCGTTTTCTGTTGTTCGTGTTACTCACAATAGTCATTATCTTATGTTACTGTTTGCACTAACATAATGTGTTTGCTTTATGAAAAAAAAATCGATGTATTGAATTTAAAAACACTATTTGTTTGCTTTTTGAAGAAGAAAAATCAATGTATTGAACATATAAAGGTTTTAAACCTAAGGATCACTTGATTTACAAGTAAATAAAAATATATTTTTAAAGTTGGATAACTAAAGATTGATGGGTTTTGAAATAAAACATGAGTTGATATGACAGTAACAATAGAAGTACAGTCGACTCCGACGCTGTTGTCATGAACATGTGAGGCAAGCATCGGTTTGTATATAGACTGGTTCTCTCCCTTTTTTACTTCTCCCCGCCAGGATTGCGCTCCGTTATATGTATGTGTAGCGGAGCGCCGCCCTGGTGGAGAGAGAACCAGTCAAAGTTTGTATACCCAATAACGATATGTAGCTTCCCGTATAATCAGAACCGGTTCATTACTTAAATTAAACTGAGAAATGAAAATTATTAAATGCGACGACAATTTGTAGGTATACGACATATATAGTTAAGACACATTTTGTTTATACATTTAAATTGAGCATTTACATTATAGCTTTACAACCCATCATTATGTTGCATTTGTAGGATAAATGCATAGTTAATATATATCTATAAGATAAATCTGTATCTAGCTGTAATCTTTAAAAAACAAAAGTTGTCTAGTTATGAGAATAAATCATAAATATTAACTCTAAAAGCTCTCATTTTAAATCATCTATACGTGTTGAAACACGTAGATTGCTCCAACAGAGGGCTGCATAGTCTTGCTAAAAGAGATACATAAAAAGGTATGCAACCAGTCTATCTAAAGTACATAAAGCAATAAAATATAGACGCCCCTGTACTGAAGATTCCAGTTATCTCCCGTAACAGTTTTGATTAGCTCCCTTTGCTATTCAGATGAGTCACATTTATATTATCCTGAAGACAAAAACTTGGAGAACACTTCATAATAAATGGTAGTCATAACTTGCTCTTCTTTGATTGCAAATGCAACTAACGCACATGATCTTGATTGCATGGACGACAAGTCCAGTTATAACACTGAATGGTAAAAACATAATGAAATGGTCACAATAACTTATATGAAAAATGGAATGTATGTTAGTATAAAAATAACTATAATAATGCCTTGTATTATGACTTTTTTGGTAATTTCACTGAGCCACGCCCAAACGCTTTTGGGAGAAAACAGAATGGGTTTAAGCTACTGGACGGTAGGTCTTCCACAGTCAGTTTATGGTCAGGGTCACACGTGCTCATGTCGGCACCATTGCGGAGAAGCCGCTTCATTGCTAGTGTATTACTAGCCCTAGATGCATAAAATATTGGCGTTTTCCCATTACTGTCGGTTTTATTCACTTGGGCACCGTTCGAAATCAATAACTCGATAATGCTAACATCACCTCGATGGGAAGCGAGATGAATGGCGGCACAACCGCCCGGAAGTCCTTCCGGCTGACCCATTTCAAAGTTCACAGAAACTCCACATTTGATTGCCAGCTTTAACAGCTTTCTACATCCGCGTAAAGCGAAAGCATGAAACGGTGTCCACCCTTCCACGTTTCTTGTAATAACGTTTCTTGCGTAATCTTTGTTACTTTTTAAAAGTTCTTTCACTTGTTCCGTAAGTTCATCTTCGTCGTTGCGCAGCATCCCCATCATGAGAATTGCTGCCCTCTTTTCGTCCATTTCTGGCGTGATTTTCTTTTGAGCGACGCCATTGTCACTGCTGCTTTGACGTGACAGTTCGTTTTCCGACATTAGCCTCGATCTGGTCCGTTTTAATCTATGGACTAAGACGCTGAACATCGGAGCTCCTTTGATGCAACCTTCTTCTCAATCTACAAGTACAAAATTAATTACGTAAATTAGTAAAAGGAATATTGAAATGCGTTGAAGAATTTCCAGTTTTTAAAAATGAAAAAATTGCAGAAGAAAAATGTTGGATCCAGATCTTTAAAAGGAATTGTGAAACATGAAATAACTACATGTATGGAATTAATAAACGATAATGCTCACGCTTCAAATAAATTCTATAAGTTGGTAATATTTTTGAACTCTCGTTGCTATATAAGCGGAATTCTTTTTAACACAGATCAAAACTAATTTTTGCAGTAAATTAAAAGAGCATTCTAGTTGTCATAAGCTTATACATCCATCACATAGTTAGACAGCAGAACAATTTATTTGCTTAAAATCTTTAAAAAAAAACCTGTCAACCAGGTCCATGTAAAATATCACAATATCAATTTTAAAACTCAGACAGGGTTCACACTAAATTGTATACCATGTTTCTACCTTTGTTCACTGAATCATTTTATATCACAAACTGTCACTTTGGTCGTGTAAACGAGACACATTTCAAACAAATCGAACGGAGATGAAGGAGCGACACCTACCGGATATTAGCTGACACCACGCATAGACAACTCTAACGTATGTAGACACTCTGAATGTCGAAGAACATAAAATGTATTTCGACATTCGCAGTGTTGCGTTATGCAAAAATGTAAACGTCATTGAACATACAGTACAGTTAACGACCTTTAGTAATACTGGGTCCAGATATGTAGGTATATATACATAGAGACATGTACATGTTGTTCCAAAAACAAAGATGTAAATCTCTTTTGAATTGGCGCCTCGCAGAGATATTTAAATTTCAAACAACAATCGTGCACAAAGAACAATTAAAGGTTATATATAGCTTACATTTGATCCATGGGGTTAAATCTACAGTATGTGTATAAGTATTCGTGATTAGCACCAAACGAGAGAATATTACACAGTTCAAAAAAGCGTCGAGTATATATAGATTAATAGGATGTTTTAAATATCGGTCGTTGTATACACTATTTTAAAGAACTCGGCTATATATTGTCAATATTTAAACTTTCGAAAAAATTGTTCTTGTAATTGGTTTTGAAGCGTTTTCTGATAATTGGAACTTTGGCCTACATTTTCGATAATTACTTATATGGAAGTTCTCTCGACTGTGAGACAGCGATCCTCCATGGCCATATTAACAGAAATTGAGTGGGAGTCATATGTACACGTCTTTGTGTTGCTTGATTGTACGGAGAGTTACAAGGGGTTGCCTTTCTTCAAGGACTCCTCAACTATAACGGTCTTTTAAAGTCTACAAGGCCTAAATATCAACATACAAAAGCGCTGTCTAACATTCCTAATTCAATGAGATATGACTACGGTTTTTTTTTCATTCTTATACCTATCATCGATTATCTCATGAAAATCAACAGATATAATGGCGAGCGGGAGTAATAAAATATCGCCATGTTGTACATCTAGCACATATGTTAGTGAATTATTGAACACAAATATGTAGCTCGAGTTTCAGGTATAATATTGAATACCAAATACAACTGACTGCCTTTATAACATTAAGGGTTTAATTTAAAATCAATTATTTCTATTGTCGCAGAGAGTTTGAACATTACGAGAATGTTTAGTGTGTGTAAATTACACGTATTGAATTCATATTAAGCTTTCACGTGTCAAACTTTTAGAAACTCGATGTTTTAGAAACTAAATGTTCAAAGAAGAAAATCAATTTAAGTAAGACAAAGTGTTATATGTAGACAATACCACCACCATTTAATCCTCGTTTAGTTCAAATATTCAAAGTAGGTCTGCATTAATCATTAATGTTAAGTGACTATGATAGCTCGTGTTGATTGAATGTGCTTGCAATTCGGCTTTGGAGCTGAAAATTGTGTTTCGTGAAATAATACGGTTTTAATGTGTTTCATTGGTTTATGCAGGTTTCATTGCTTATTTACTAGTCCCCCTTGAATAACCTCTACTCGGAACTCTTCCTGTTCGCCAAAGTTAAATTCAGACCAAGTGTAAACTGCTACCTCACTGGAGTATCATGCCACGGAAACAGAAACATGATACTATCTCAACCTTTTAGTACACACTTACTGACTTAGCATCGAAACAGCAATAGTACAGTCAAACCTGTCTTAAAGGCCATACCTTTTTAACAACCACCTGTCTTTAAAGGCCAGAATTTAGATCTCTTCTTTTCATATTTCAACTAACTTGAACCTGTATTTAACGGTCATGTGTCTGTTAAGGCCACTGTTTCTTGGTTCCCATGAGTGGTCTTTTAAGACAGGCTATGATACACGATCGACAGACGAGGATATTGCCAGGGTGCAAATGCTTAGTATATTGTTCATCTGTAACGCCCAGGTTGATGCAATATTGCAAAGCTGTACATATATACGTCTTGCGATATATTTAAGCATAGAAACACTAAACACGTATTGCGTTTATTGCAAATTGGCAACTGGGAATCAATATGCTGGGGAATAAGAATAAAGAAAACACAGCGCTTGACAATCTGATAACTTAAACATCTGCTGAAATGTCACGTCAAAACACGCGTTTTGAAAGATCCCTTTGTTTGTTATTAAAATATGTGCACTATTGCATTGATATTTAAGCTGGCTGGGTGACATTTTGTTTGACTTCACGCTTTTGTAATATAATGCCATAATATTCCGTCGACGACGTCATAAAATGTTCATGTGGATCATATTGAAAGGAAAGTATTGCTAATCTTAAATTTCAAAGGAAACCACAAAGTTAGCAGGAATAGAAATCCCCTAAAAAAATTATTATAACTTCTGTCATCAAATATTTTATGAAATAAGACAAAATTGGTATAAAAGTAATGTTATTATTACTACAGAGATTATGTGTAGACTTTAGCTAATAGTGTGTTTGTTTGTTTGTTTTATTGGGCCAATCAACTCATGTATAAGTCATATCGAGTCGGTGTCTGCTTGTAACAGTACGCACTGGTGGCGACTTTATTGTGCTGTCTCGCTGAAATATCACGCCACAGACACATTAACATGATACTTCACCCGTCACATTATCCCGACACCGAGCCAACCAGTTCTTCTTCTACGCGTAAAGCTGAGAGATAGAAGATTACATAATTTTAACGTCTAGACGCGCCTGTAGATTACATCGAATACGGTGCTTGGGTTGTCTAATCTTGAAAGTACATGCATAAAATCAATGCGGTTGCCAATAGAACAAGTTATTTCTCGTCAGCAGATAATAAGCAATATAACTGGTCAGTATTATATGAACCCGTCCATCCAAGGTCGGTACAATAGGACCCTTGTGTATTAATTTATGCATGATCGTCTTTCTGTTTCTGTTCCTTGTATTGTGCTGCCTATCTGAGGTTATCTCTACAATATATGTAAATGTTCTTTGTCTTTATCAATGTGGAGATAATGAAGATTATATAGGGACGGCTGTGAGTTATTAAGATTGTATAGAGAAACTATGAGTTATTAAGGTTGTATAGGGAAACTGTGGGTTATGAAGAGTGTATAGGGAAAACTGTGGGTTATTAAGACTGTATATGGAAGACTATGGGTTATTAAGATTGTATAGGGAAGATTTTATGTTATTATGATTGTATAGGGAAACTGTGGGTTATGAAGATTGTATAAGGAAGACTGTGGGTTATGAAGCTTATATAAGGAAGACTGTGGGTTATTAAGATTGTATAGGGAAGACTGTGGGTTATTAAGATTGTATAGGGAAGAATTTGTGTTATTATGATTGTATAGGGAAACTGTGGGTTATGAAGATTGTATAAGGAAGACTGTGGGTTATGAAGATTGTATAAGAAAGACTGTGGGTTATTAAGATTGTATAGGGAAGACTGTGGGTTATTAAGATTGTATAAGGAAGACTGTGGGTTATTAAGACTGTATAGGGAAGACTGTAGGATATTAAGATTGTATAGGGAAGACGGTGGGTTATTACGATTGTATAGGGAAACTGTGGGTTATGAAGATTGTATAAGGAAGACTGTGGGTTATGAAGATTGTATAAGGAAGACTGTGGGTTATTAAGATTGTATAGGGAAGACTGTGGGTTATTAAGATTGTATAAGGAAGACTGTGGGTTATTA
>JAUMGZ010226399.1:306-11224 GCA_032359645.1 Pododesmus macrochisma
GTATTAGCTTCAAAGTTAAGCTTTATAGCTCATCAGTATAAAAATATATTATCGTCAGTAGCAACTTAAAAACGTGGTCATTATTAATAATATTGTACGCAAAGGTTTCTTTGTACCGTGTACAATGTACAAACCAAAAGCAAGTAATAGTCATCTTCTGCAATACAATACAATACAATACAATACAATACAATACAATACAATAAAATATTATACAATACAATATAATACAATACAATACAATACAATAAAATATTATACAATAAAATATTATACAATACAATATAACACAATACAATACAATACAATACAATAAAATATTATACAATACAATACAATACAATACAATACAATACAATACAATAATATATAACACAGTACAATACAATACAATACAATACAATACAATACAATACAATACAATGCAATGAACACGTATGTGCATTTTCCATATAAAACGTGAACTCTAAGGATAACATCCCAAATTATAAGCACTAGAAAAGCGAACAAATTCAGACTTGTTAATTACAATAAGTCCATCTTGAGTTATTTCTTTTTTTGCGCCAAAAACCGATTTGAAAACCTACCCTCCAGCCCGCCAAAAAAACACCCACAGCAAAAACCATTTAACCAAGAAAATACCATGAAATAATTAGTGTGTGTCATGTTGGTACCATTTAATGAGGTCAAACAAAGGGGATAACAAAGAGACTGAATAGATAAAACGAGAAAATAAGTTTAATATTTGGAATAACCATTGGGCTGTACAGTGAATGGTTCTGAACAACTCATTACACAATACATTCTAAAACTTCAGTTGTGTTTGTTTTTTTTCTCGATTTTTCCCCAAAACCTACCCGCCCGGCGACGCAAAAACACCGAAATAACACAAGATGGCCTAATATCAAAGACGACATGTTGTCATTAAACAATGTCAAGGTTGGCCACATTGTCCTTATAATGTACGCAATTGATGCATATTGTACTTTCACTTTTGAATCTTTCACTTTGACAACCTATCACACATGTATTGAGACCTTTAGGATTTTATTGGAATTAAGTCCACCAAATATATAATTTTTTATTATCATACAAGTTTTAAAGTTGACAAAATGAAGGATGCGGACAACTCAGCGCGTGAACTTGCGCGTGTATGCCTCGTGAACTAACATCTTATAAATAGTTTCCACAACAATTCATAACCACTGATAGAAACTAATTTACCGCACACGATTTTCAATATTACAATTGTATAGTGTGTCCTGTTACAATATTACATATATAACCTTTAGAAATCGCTTTATTTAAGCTGAAGCTGCTGTCCAAGTTCGCATTGCATCACTTTAGTTTGTGAAAGCCGCAGATCGATCTGGTGCGCCACAATGTATATTTTTGCTAAATACGTCAAGTATCATTTCCGCTGGACGAATTGCATTGTGCTGGAAGGTACAGACAGACATATCCCAATCGTCTTTTAGATGACACACAGAGTCAGCGATGACCACGGTTCATACAAACACAAATTACATACTAACTTTAATAAGTTCGAAGTCAGTTGATGTTGCTTACACACTTGTTCTGTTTTGTCAACGATATTGAAGATTCCGAAAATCTCACAATTCAGACTTATTCAAATTGAAAGTATTATCGATTCAAAGATAGCTTCAAGCCCAAATTTAATTACCTAATAAAAATAAACTTCGTCTTTGTTTTGACGCAGATTATAACGGCAGTTATAACTCGGGATTAGGTGGTTAAAGCAACGGTTGAAATTGGTTCAATAATTGCCAGAAATAGTTATAAAATATAGCCCGATGTCAACATACAGTTGGTAAACACCATTTAAATGTGTACCTCTGGCTACAGGGATCTAGCGCTGAAACGAATACAAGCATTATAAAATATCAGTTTTCCGTTTTATTTTGACATTTAAACTTTGTATGCTTAAGTTATTCAGTTTTTCTCACGATCTTGTCTTTTATTTGTACATCCATACTTGATGTTCAGAAATAAAATTAAGATCAATAAAAATTGTTAAGCATGGTGTCTTGACAGTTTTAAGACAGTTAAGTTTTTAGACGCTAAAACTAGTCTGTCGTCGTCAGAGTAAACTTTTCAAATTTTCGACATCTTCAAAACAACTGGACCAATTTTTACCAACTTTGGCATGGAGCATCTTTAGGGGAAGGAGATTAAGATTTGTTCAAATGGAGTACTTCAACATCTAGGGGTATACCACTAGGGGGATCAAAAGGGGAAAATTATTCAAAATTTCAAAAACCTATTTTCAATAAACTTGAAGGTCTAGGGAGAAGGACTGGTTGGTTCGGTGTCAGTGTAATGTGACCGAGTGAAGTATCATGTCAATGTGTCTGTGGCGTGATATTTCAGTGAGAAATTCCTATTAAGTCGCCATAAGTGCGCACTATCGCAAGCAGACACCGTCTCGATATGACCTATACACTAAAATAACGGTCGGTTGTAGGGTCGGGCGGGTGGTCTAACGGTCTTTCTTCAGTTTATCAGTAATAGCAATGTTTATACTGGGACCATATTAACATTTGCAAACCAATATTTGCTTAAATAATCGCAACTTTGAAAATTAAGATGTTTGTTTTACCAAAATAACCGTAAAATAATAGCATTTCACAAATATGGCGAACAATTACAATGAGATCTGGTTGCAACTTTGCAAAGATAATCTTATAAAGCATCAAAAAGTTATGACAAGTTTACAAAATTGATTTTTTATAACATCATATTCTGATAACTGCTTTACAAAGTAAAAAATACAACACTGTGGTATATATATTATACAGACAATGATACGCTGCTTCACATGCCAATACTAACTTCATGGGGAAAACATTGAAACTTTCATCACAATAAAACTCGCATGCACTTCTGTTAGTGTCTCAGGAGTGTCGAAGATTGAGGTCATAGTAATATTCAATTATCTGTAGTCTGTGTTGTATGTACGCACGTTGTTAACACGTGAATGTAAGGCACGTGTCGACAATTGAACGCGCGAATAAGCAATATTCAGGGACGTAGCCAGAAAGGAAACTGCTTGGTGAGGGGACGGACAATACACGCGGTGGAAACTGCTTGGTGAGGGGACAGGCAATACACGCGGTGGAAAGTGATTGGTGAGGGGCCGGGCAATGCACGGGGTGGAAACTGCTTGGTGAGGAGCCGGGCAATGCACGCGGTGGAAACTGCTTGGTGAGGGGACGGGCAATGCACGCGGTGGAAACTGCTTGGCGAGGGGACGGGCAATGCACGCGGTGGAAACTGCTTGGTGAGGAGCCGGACAATGCATGCGGTTGATATTTCTGGTAGCTCCTGATTCATACCGAAGCTGCTTGCCTATGTTTACCTCAGTTAAGCTACGTCCCTTTTAAATAGTTAAGACACTACTTTTACGATTATGCATAAATGTTTAATACAGTGACTGAAAATGCAAATCTTTTGTAGTGAAAAAAAGTTTTTAACATTTAGCGTCGCACCTACATTTTTTCGGACGTTAACATTTGGCCAGCTTCTCTCTCCTTGTTATGTGCTCAGCATTTGGAGTAGATTGACCGGTTGGCGAGGTGTCAGGAAAATGTGTCAAAGTTGTTAAAATGTTTATGTGTCTGCGGCGTGTTATTTAATTGTGACATCGTCTCTCTATTACCTATTAGAGTTTAGCCATGTGTTGAAAGGTACAACCCCACAATTTTCAATATATATATTGATATTTTTTTAAAAAAAAAATTTAATACAACCAATCAATAATATATAAAACATCTAGGAATGTTGATGCATATCATTTGAGAACTGACGATGTGTTGAGCTTGTAGAACGGGGCATTTATGTGCATTTAATCACAAAATCGTAATTTTCTTGACATAAATGTTTCCACAATCTCTTCATTCAAAGTATAAAGTATCAGCATAAACATGGGATTGACAGGTTTTCAGAGATATACATAGATGTCATATGTATTGTAATGATCTTCTAATCTAGATGTTACAGTCACGATGAATTTTCAGTCAAGTACGGCAAGTCACTTCATCTCACTTACATATGCTGACATCTTTTGAAGAAACATGGCAATTAATATTATATTATAGCACATAATTTTCGTTTGCCTATATAAGTGTTTTAAGACAGAAGTAGCACAGAAAACAAGACGTGCCGCTGTAGGGAGTATTTCCAATCATTGTAATGAAGGTGGGTCCCTCACGCAAGATACGGAGAAAATCAATAACGATAACGGGACAGTTCAGACGCTTGCGGTAATCTATCTCAATTTTGTGTTGATTAAGTAAAGGTATAGACGAGCAATTACACGTTTATCAATAAAGGTTCATCGTACAGGAGACACTCATCACCTTGTTATGGACGTGTAACATTGATCTTTATAAATCTTATTATCTTACCCTTTTTTAGTTTGTTTTTTTATACCTCTTGGACTGTTTCTTTTCCCCATTTGTCCTTATCTGATTGGTAAATGTTATCAATTGTTAAAACAACTAATTAGAAGTTAGAAGTTTCCTCTAATTAGCAACATTTATATCATATACATATTATAACGGTTTCGCCTTGTAACAGTGACATTACAATACTTCATGTACTTCAGTTGTGCTATTTCACTGAAATATCCCAACGCGGACAGATAAACGTGATGTCCCATCCTACAGTGTGGCTTAAAAGTACTAAAAAGAATATAAGTATACAAAACACTGATAATAAAAATGGAAGTACCAACTTGTGATGAATATGTCAATGAATTTCTCTGGAAAATAACTTTGACTTTTGAGTCATAACAATAAGAATTATTTCAACACAATAGATCTAAAAAAAAATCATTCATTTTAGGACAATCGATCCTTTCGTCGTATATCTAAGTAGTTGATGCTGATAGTCTATTTAATTCAGGCCTATTGGCAATGAATTACTCAAGTTAGAGTAATATGCAACACTTAATACTCTGTTAATCAAATGATGAGCCCTAAAACACATCAATCTTCAGTTTTAATGAAAACACATGGTTCTCTATGATATCAGAGCGCCAAGAAAGCCGATTAAGTGGGGGAGACCTGCCAGATAAAACAGGTCTTATTTCAAATTAAGAAATTGGTGTCTGCTTCAGAAGATTTATAGACAGATATACTTGATCGTGAACCTGAACTAGACATATAACCTGACCTAGACATATAACCTGACCTAGACATATAACCTGACCATATAACCTGACCTTGACATATAACCTTACCTAGACATATAACCTTACCTAGACACATAACCTGACCTAGACATATAACCTTACTTAGACACATAACCTGAACTAGATATATAACCTGACCTAGACAAATAACCTGCCCTAGACATATAACCTGACATAGACATATAACCGGACCTTGACATATAACCTTACCTAGACATATAACCTTACCTAGACACATAACCTGACCTAGACATATAACCTTACCTAGACACATAACCTGCCCTAGACATATAACCTAACCTTGACATATAACCTGACCTAGACAAATAACCTGACCTAGACATATAACCTGGCCTTGACATATAACCTGACCTAGACATATAACCTTACCTAGACATATAACCTAACCTAGACACATAACCTGACCTAGACATATAACCTGACCTAGACAAATAACCTGCCCTAGACATATAACCTGACATAGACATATAACATGACCTAGACGTATAACCTGACCTAGATATATATTCTGACATAGACATATAACCTGACCTAGACGTAAATCATGACCTCTACATACAGTCTGACCTAGACATTTAACCTGACCTTGACATATAACCTGACCTAGACATTTAACCTGATCTTGACATATAATCTGACCTAGACATATAACCTGACCTAGACATTTTACCTGACCTAGACATATAACATGACCTAGACGTATAACATGACCTCTACATACAGTCTGACTTAGACATATAACCTGACCTAGACATATAACCTGACTTAGTCATTTATCCCGAAAGCAAGCCTGCGCTAAACAACAAGCATTTCGAAATGTGTTCCAGTTTTGATATACTGTTTTGTTTGTTGTATTTGCTTTTCGTGGTTTTTAAAAAATGAGACAGAAAGGAAAGAAACATCTAAACAAAATATGCTTCAACTTTATGACAGATATTTACAACGCTCGTTTATTTGCCAATTAATCAAGCGGTTGACTCAACCAAAGTACTAAGCGCAGGGCCGTAGCATGGGGAAACCGGTTGGGGATGGCGGGGGGATTAACAAATATTTTCCCGCACACGTATACTTGCCGGAAATTTTGTCATAGAAATTAAGAAAAATTTCTCCCGGTATACCGTTTTGTTTCGAAATGCTAGGATTTGAAAACTCAAAAAATTTGGAACGTTTCAAAGGAGCACCTGTCAGTATTCCAGAAATGTTGTCTACCCATGTATGTATTCCAATAATAGCCTTGTTTCGTATAAAAACCCGTACGTTTATCAACTGTTCCGTGCAATGTTCCCTGAAAAAAGAGAGGTTATTGCTCGGAAACAAAATTACCATCTTAAGACTCAAAGCTTCTTGCTGTAGTGATAGTTAAACAAACTGATGTGAAGCTTAGTCCGCGTTTTGACACCAAAAACAGGACACGTTCAGCTTCCTCGTGGTTATCTTATATCAGGTTAATTTGAATCAAAGAGTTTTTACGTATCCGCAGCGTACTTCCTTGTTTATTCGGCGCCTGATAATGTTACATATCCTGTTTTACAAGTGTTGCTGCAATACAACACTGTCCTGTAAACATATGTCTTCTTCAGCTTATTTGATTTGCGTTTTGTGCAGTTTCCATGCGTTATGTTGATGCTTTTGAGTTGTATTTTACACTTTTCATTGGGTTTTGTTGTTGCCGTGCCACTATAGTTGAGAAGAATTGAGAAGTGAGACGAGCAAGCCACTGGGCGTAGTCTAGCTTTAGGTTTGGAGAAGACTTATAATTGTATGAAGTCTCCTTGTCTAAGGCTAGATAAATGTCTGGACATTAAAACTACAGTTCACTTCTGTCACAGCCAGTTTCTAAGGAAGTTGACTCGGCGAAAACATTGAAAGTTGATGTACAGAGCGATGAACCGAGATTCTTTGCCGTCTTTCATGAAGCTGTTGAGACAATGTCTTGAATGATGAGGACATGAGGAAATGTGTTTATATAACTTTCTTACGTAACGGGCGTGCGTCGATATTGACGACTCTTGAGTGTTCAGATATTGGTTTCATAATGTGGATTTAACTTTATATTGCATTCAACGTTTCTTAAAGTATAAAAGGGATGAAGTAAAGTAGCTGCAGTCGCAGATTGAAGTAAGTTAAAAGTAACTACAGTCGCAGATTGAATTAAAGTAGCTACAGTCGCAGATTAAAGTAAAGTAGCTACAGTCGCAGATTAAAGTAAAGTAGCTACAGTCGCAGATTGAAGTAAGTTAAAAGTAACTACAGTCGCAGATTAAAGTAAAGTAGCTACAGTCGCAGATTGTATAAAGTCATGCTAAATAGTGAAATCAAGACGTCGGCATTTTTGGCAGAAATATGAGTGGGGCTGTAAGGGGGAATGTAGTGGGGCTGTAAGGGGAACTTTAGTGGTGATGTAAGGAAAACTGTAGTAGGGCTGTAAGTGCAACTGTATCGGGGCTGTATGGGCATATGTAGTGGGGCTGTATGGGGAACTGTAGTGGTGCTGTAAGGGGAACTGAAGTGGGGCTGTAAGAGCAAATGTAGTGGGGCTGTAAGGGCAACTGTATTGGGGCTGTAAGGGCAACTGTAGTGGGGCTGTAAGGGGAATTGAAGTGGGACTGTAAGGGCAACTGTAGTTGGGCTGCAAGGGCAACTGTAGTGGGGCTGTAAGGGGAACTGAAGTGGGGCTGTAAGGGCAACTGTAGTGGGGCTGTAAGGGCAACTGTAGTGGGGCTGTAAGGGGAACTGAAGTGGGGCTGTAAGGGCAACTGTAGTGGGGCTGTAAGGGAACTGTCCAAATCCAATTTTCAGTTTTCTAACCGCTTTCTAAATCAAATCAAGAATTATGTTGTCCGAGGAATTAATGGCAATTTATACTTTTTTCTTTGAAAAAGCTTAACATTTTTATTGTTGAAAGTATTCTACCAGTCCTATACAACTATGCTCTGTGTGCATGGCTGTTCTTTTTAATGCATCCCAGTCTGATTAATGCTCTTATTAATATAATTATACAATTAGTTGTAGCATACAATATCAGATATAAATGGTCTTGTTTATCGTCCTATGATTGGACCAATGATCCAATCTACCGGTTTAAAACTGTCCATATACATCAAATATATTAATATATCGTGTATGACAAGCATCTTATTAAATAACAACACACCAAACTAATAGATTATCATCTTATAAAAATACTTTCTTTTAACCAAACTGATGAACTGATCATCTAATAAAATTGAAAGTCTGATATAACTGAAAGGCAGGCTATATATGTTAATGTAAAAAATAGGGTTTTTTCTATTTTTTTGCAGTTATGTTTCAGATTTGATATATTTACAGGTGTGAATAACGAAATAAGTGTAGTTGTGTGAGTTGAACATAAAACACAATTAAATAGACCACATGATATAAATCACGTGGACTCTTAATTCTGTATGCCCTAGTCATAGTGTCACGTTCTGACCGCGCCATTGCGCCCCGTTTCTGACCTCCATGATTTGCAAAATTTGGCCGGGTTACGCCTCGCTGACGCCACGCTCTAGCCTCACTATCGAAACGTTGCGTCAAGTTTCGTCTCGCTATCCCACGTTTGCCCACGTTGTAGCCACGTTCTGCCACGTTTCCAAACGTAGCTACATATAAACATGGCGGCCAAAGCGTGACAGTATGACTGGGGCATTACTAGTATTAACAATTCACATTTAAAACCATATTACAATGCTTAATCAAATCATTATCAATCTTAACTTCTATATGTACTTAGTTCATATAATTTGAGAACCAGTCATTATTATAAATGAGATTAATTTAAACGTTAATTGCGTATGATTTAAAGTATGTTAGATATAAGATCGTTACACACACCTGGAGTATCTGTTCATGTTATGGGTTTGTTTGGGAACAACAAAAGACAGTTAAGATAATAAATTCCAGTTAGTAGTTATTGAACGGCCACTTGAGAGTATTCATATTATATCATAGGATTTTTCGTTTGTTTTGATCATGATACATGTAAAAGTAATTCAACAGTTTTTGCTAGTTCTTTTTGTTAATTGTCTTGCAGTATGTTTCTTTTTTTGATAATCTCTCGAGGTCTCTGCAAACAGCAAAGTATTTATAGTATATACTCACAGGATTTGCTCAGAGAATTTTATGTAAAACTCGTTGTGGAGACTGACAAAAAACAATCTCGTAAAAGCGCAATTATTTCTTTGAATTTCAAACATATTAGCTTCCGTCGATGTTGTTATAGATTTTCTATCACCTTCTTGGATTATTTTCAAGAAAATTTGTTCAGAGCAAAATTGATTCAAGCATGATTGTGACACGTCCCAATATAACGCATAGCTTGTCATGTTAATTTCCCAGTAGCATTGTCTATATATTATCTCGATAGAACTTACAGTAACACTATAATTGAAGAGATGCTGAACATTTGATTGACACGTTATTTGAGAGTTTAAAACATGCAATTCTCACATAAGTCATGTATTACAAAGAGCTAATTCTATTTTAAAAGTAGAAAAGGCCAATTGCTCTGTATTGAAAATACCTTGGCCATATAAACAATCGTAAATAAAATGCGAATTATTGCAAATACAAAGTTAATACGTACTTAACAAACTGGCGCACAGCGGCAAGAAATAATTGTTTTTTGGATAATTCAAGTGCATACATATGCTTAAGGGTGAATATATCCATATTGCGTATTACCAGTGGGATATGCATATAGTTAATTCTACGTCGTGACCACATTTAACTTCAGACTGTAAGTGCATAAAACTGTAGGGTGTAATGCTAAAATTAGCGCCGACCCAAAATTTAAATTAGTTTACTATATATAATCTGAGCAAAATGCATATTCTGAATTTTATAAAAGTCTAATTCAGTGATTTGGTTCACCAACGTAGATTGATATATCATAGTTTAATATGAAGCTGATTTATATCTGTATGATAAATACGGCAAAGTCTTTAGTCAATAAAATAGTTTAATAGGTTTAGTGAAAATACGACTGTGTGCGTATGTTTCAAATCTTGGTGTATATGAACTATTTTGATTTCTTTTTTTCTATCTCCTGGGAATCTTCAAGTCCGAGATCGTCATTTGTATTTATAGAACTTGTGATTCAGCACATAGTAAAGTGACACTTAACACATATCAAATGATGTCATCTTATTTTAACATCATGCTTATACTTTAACAGTTTTTTGGATTAAATATTTATCATTTAATATATATGGTGGCTCTATACTTAAACACGTACTTGATGCCTGTGCAGGCGGTAAGGACAAGTGTTGCTCCGAGGCACTACCTGTCGCGTTAATGCCTGCATGAATGCTCGGAAGGAATATGTTTGCTATTTTCTGCATGAGCTTGAAATATTTGTTTATCACCTTATCAACAAAAAAACGCTGTGCTTAATACAAAAAAAAAAATGTATTGCGACTCTCATTATGATACACAGAGACCATCAAATCCACGCAATTTAAGTCAGGTATATTAAATATGCACGAACCCGGCATCTTTCAGGTATTAAACGGGAGTGATGTCAGTATTCATTCTGTTAAATACAATAATCATAAACAATTCTATGAGTGCGTTGCTGGAAAATATTTTTCTCCTACGATCCATATAGGTTACGTCACTCTGGAGAGGTGGGTTTTATAAATTTATCCCACATGTTAGATA